>JXCR01109612.1:3847-66997 GCA_002079205.1 Phalaenopsis hybrid cultivar
TATATATATATATATAAACTTGATGAGTAGTATTTCGAGTCAAAACGAGCCGAACACGAACAAACACATCTTAGTTCATGTTCGGCTCGTTAACTTATCGAACGAAATTAACGAGCCGAACACGAGCTTCCTAACGAGCCAAATACGAGCTGTTTTGACAGCCCTATCTGTAACGCGAGAGTAGTACAAGTAACCTTGGGGGGAAATGGACATTACTCCCAGCAAGCCAATCACAAAAAGTTATGAACAAGAAAACTATGCACTGTTGTTGCAATGCTTAGGCACAAACCCTATATATATATTATTTTTACTTATTCAAACCAACATAAAAAGACAATCCCTTCAATGTTGTCATTTTCAATGCTGCACTGGTGGGGTATTGTTAGAATGAAATTATCATGGTCAGCACTGGTAGTAAAGTGAATATTCTATTTAAGGCAATGTTTGAGTGAATAAATTTTTTGATCTACCAATTAATTGCTTCAGCTAGCCCTATTTACAACTTCTCGAAAGAAACAAAGGAGGCTTTAGGAGCTGTCTTGCTAGCAGTCACCAAGGGAGAATGTGACAAAAAATTCACATACATTAAAGGATTCCCCGTTGTAGATTCACCCATAAATAAAATGTAATTTTTGAGAAATCACTTCTCAAAGCTTCAGGTACGTAGTCTCGACATACCACATCTCAGTGAATTTTCCAAGTGACTATAAAATCATAATCGTCTTGTGTCATTTGGAGCAAACTCTGACCTGCTACCTTCAGATGGTCCGGAGTGTGGAGCAAGAGCCCCTATACATTCAAAACTAATAGAAAGGAAGGGTCGAGACCATGCAGCCCATGCTGGAAATTTCTGCAAATGAGGAAAAGCCTAGTAATTTTTGTAATCAGCAAGAATTTTGATACAAGATATAAGGATTTGTTGATCTAGACCCTCTAGAACCATCAAAATGTGTTTGCTCTTCACTCACTATCAGCACTAAAAAAGTTGGGGGGGTTGTGGAGTTGTTGTTTGTCAGGATGGATATCCCAACACCCGTTTTAATTTAATTTAATATATAATTTGGAAAAATAATTCTTTAGATTTTTGAAAATACAAGACCAATCCGATCTCATATCACTAGTAATTTAAATAAATGAGCCTAATACTGCAAATAATGTATTCATCCCGAAGGATAAACACACTACTTACTGGTAAGACTCGATTAAATAAACTAAAGATTGTGTGACATTCGTTAAGTCTGCAAAATTATTTTTTTATTATAAGCCGACAAGTGCCCATATTTAATATCAATGATTAAATAGGGTTTATATTAAGCTGAGTTTGGAAATGCTTCCTATAAGGGCAAGCCCCTATAGTTAATTACATTCTAGATAGTTGAAGTCACCTAAGAATACTCTCGATAAAAATCAGGGGATATTATCTTCAAGGAGTTCAAAAAAATATGACTTCTTAACGAGATCGGACAAAGATGTGTGAAAGGGGAATGACTCAAACTTGGGACATTTTGTTTTAGAATCCAAAGGGAGAGAGGTTGGCGATGTCATAGATCCGGAGGAGAACCTCGGTGACTTTCTAAAACTATCCTACTGTTTGGCTTCAAGTTTGGAAATTAGATATATTGAATGTTTTATCCTGCCAATTTTATTAATTAGGGCTTGCATTCATGTAAAATGATCACACAAATTGCTTTGAAGATTTGAGAATTTAGGTTGTAACGAATGACAACCTCAGAATCTTAAGGCGAGTTAGGGCTTATATTATATAGCAGAACCATATAAAAACCTAAAGAAAAGTTAAGGATTTATGTTTCATAAGCAAACAACCTCAAAGTCCTATAAATTTGTTGTTTAATTCTAAGAAATTGTTTAGCTGGTGAAAACATGTTTTGTTGTTGAAGTTGGTCGTGCTGCCCACAATGCTAGCTCCAAGCTCCTCGTCGTGGTGAGTTTAAGTTTTATAATGTGTCAAGTTATGATGTCAAATCAAGTCTTTCCTATGGTTATGGTTATTTAAATTTTATGGGTGATATTAATATTGATTAGAGCGACACGGGTTAGGGTCCTACGGTTCTCTCGTTCTGACACCACTATTTTCTTTCAAATTCACTTAGTTCAAATGAATTTACCAAACTCAACTTAATTCATTCCATACTTTCGTTTAGACAGTGGGAAATCTCATTAACAACCGTAGTTTACCTCCTCTAAGGGATTCCCGATCATCTAATAGAGACATTTTAATTTAGTTGCAATTTTGATTTTATGATGTTTGTGATTAAATTTTGAGTTGTCTTAGTTTTGAATATTGCAGCGATGAATTTTATCTTGTTTGAATTTTAGTTTTGGTTCCAGTTTCAGTTTTGTGGTTATCCTAAAAGTTTCAGTTTTGACATGCAGGGTGACATCGTTGCCTAACATGCAAGTTCACGAACAGGAAAAGTACAGTAAAGAAAGTGCAAGAAAAGAAGGTGTTGTAAATTATAAAAGTGTACCTGTCAAGTCTTCTCGTTCCTCCACCTAAAAGTTCAGTACTTGCAAGGCATATATAAAATTTTGCAAGAATTAAAACAAGCTAGTAGAAAAAGTAGGAAGTACAGGTTTAAGGTGTGTCTACCAGATCCTATGTCATATTTTAGTGGGTCCTATTCATTTAAATGTATAAATAATTTCTTAAGTAAGGCATAATGAGTTTAATCATACTTCAATATATTCAAAAGAGTATGAGAAAGGTCCAGGGACCAAGTCCCAAATATCTCACAATCCCTTAAAAAGTCCCAAGTTTGTTCAAACTCATTATGTTGCTTAATAACTCATCTTTATCATACTCTTATGCTCAGTGAACTGATATTATAACTAACACTAAAGATGGGGTAATTATCACTTGATATTTTATTTATAAATTATATAGGTAAATGCCCTTTGGGGTGACTTGGTCCGATTAACATTTTAATTTTAAAGATGAGCTTGTAGTGTTTTAAACATGTTTTAAATTAGATATAGGTAATTTTCTAATCCTCATAAAATAAAATTTTGATTAAGCCTAGTTCACTACTAAGCCCATAAAAATTAATGAGTAAGTTTGTAATTTTAGAAAAAGATTTAAATGTTTATACCTTTAATCTTTATCATGAATTATAAATCATTTCAAAACGATTAATTGGGGCTTAAAATCAGTTAGTTATGATCTTCCAAAAATCAAACCCCTCACCTTAATATCTTTTTTTTAAAATTTAAATATTCTTCCAATTTTTTTCAATTTTAAGAAAATTACAAAGTTATCCTTTACAGGATCAAAGTGAGGTTGGTTGCTACCATTTATCCCTTTCATATTTCAATCATCAAAACATATCAATAGCGATTATTTGTTTCCCATTTAGACCTTTGGTTAAGCGTAAATATTACTTTAGCCTTAAATTCTAAAATTACCCATTTTTCCTCTAAGGCCTTAACACCCTATAATTCATTAAATTGAACTCAAATGACTTGAAAATTTTATGTTACCCCACACATGGGTTAATTGAAATATAAGAGGAGAAACTGTGATTTTTCTGAATTTATTATATTTTATAATTATTTTTAATACAAAATGGGGATTTTTCTTAAAAATTTGATAACTCAACCAGAACAAAACCTCTGTCCTTAAGAAAATTAATGGAGGTTCACTTCGATCAGAGGACCACTTGGGCCAATTTTCATAATTTTTAGAGTTTAATTTAATTATTAGAATTACTTGTTTGTTTTGACCATTAATTAAATATAAAATATTATTTAAGTAGAAAATTAAGTTTTAAATTTTTATTAAATTTCTTTGAGTCCAGGGAACACAAAGAGACAAATTTCATATATTTGTGATTTATATTTTAATTATTGGAATTATTTTAGTGGAAAATTAAAGAATACTCATTTTTAAGCCTTTAAATTTAATACCTTGACTTAGAAATTAGAAAAAATTTTCCAAGTGATCAGGAAGCCAAATGTGACATTTTAGTGAGTTTTTACAATTTGTAATTTTTATAATTTTTAATTATTTAAATGCCCAAAAATAGCTCAAAAATGAAGTCTTTATTTTAATTTCAATTTTTTTATGTTCCTCCGGTCATAAGGAGCTCCCAAAACCAATTTGGTGATTTTTTTAGTTGTATCTTAATTATTATAATTATTTTAATGCCAAAAAAGTGATTTCACTTTTTAATCCATTTGAATGATCAAATTAACTCCAATTGACTTGAAATTTTTATGGGGAGCTCCTCTGACATTAAATTATAGTAGAGAATGATTTTTTATGTTATTTAAATTTATAATTACTCCAAATTGCTTTTATTTCATTTTTAGGGTTTGTAACAAATATGATTATTTTTAATGAGTAAAACCAAGTTAATATTTTTTCTAGGATTCTCTGACCACAGTGAACCTACCAAAACATGTTTTGTATTTTTCTCATGAGTGTTTTAATTTTTAAAATTATTTTACCAAAACATGGACCATTAACTTGAAAACTAGATATCCTTAGTTAGAGATGCCCCTAATATTGGAAAAATCAGGGGAGATACCTAATAATAGATACATCAAAAGCCCCATGGTCCCATGCCATGGTGAAATGCCTAGGCAGATGGAGAATTCAAATAATAAAAATAATATTTAATTAATTAAAAATAATACATGTAACAAAATACAAACTCAATTTGACCCAGTTGCAAGCCCAATTTCAACCAAATCAAAAATCTCCAATTTTGACCATATGACAAAATCCACCAAATTGGCCTTCAAATTCAATTCAAGTCACTTGAAATCACTTCCAAACTCTTCATGATATCATCTTATACCAAATTCCACATTCAATTAGCCCAAGTTCAACCTCAATTTTAAAAGCCTAAGCCGACCACATCTAATTCCAAGAGCCCAAATCTAAAGCCCACATGATAATTTCTTCTCTTTTCATCATCCATTTAATCAAAATCATTCCCTAAGTTTTAAATTCATGTTCAAATTATTCCAATTCATGCATCATGCCAAACATCACCAAAAATACCCCATAATTCCAAAATCCTTCCTCATGTAAGAGATTCAAGCCACATGCAAGCCATGAAGCCACTCCCAAGCCATAGGTGAGCCATGAGAGCCTTGCCACCTCATCAAACCATTAATGGCAAGAGGCCATGCCACTTTCAAATATCCTTAAGATCCTTTTCAACCCACTTCATGAAACACCCAAACCTCATGGTTATGACAAATCACTTGGATAGAGACCTCAACATGACGATTAAGCTAAATCATCTATTTTCCCTCAACATCTAAACCATCCTTAGTGAGTGAACCCAACCCCAAACCATGACTTGACCCAATTTGACCCAAAAATGACCATTTCCCCATATTATTTTAATTCAACACCTTTACACATGGCCAACCCCAATTCACCTCACCAAACCCATGACCTTACCTCCCTGAGCTGGATGGTGACCCCTCCCTGGCCGGTCAGCTACCTAGGTTGCCGGAAAACCCATGTCCAAAGGCTCCACTTAGGACAAAACTCAAAATTTAACCAACCAAGTTGGCTCATTCCAATTGGATCGTTTCCTCTTCCTCCCATTCACCTAAGTACTTATGGCACCCACTAATTGCCCCCGATGGCCTCTCCTTCTCCCCTCTATTTAAACCCACCCTCCATGGCCAAGAGGGGAGAGCTTGAAATTCCTTGGGGAGACTCTACTAAATCCCTCCCAGAGCCACTTCAATACCTCTTAAGTTCAACCTAACCATCATCAAGCCCTCAAATCCACTGTTTGAGCTCAATTTTAGAGCTCCAAATTAAGTCCAAAATAGGACATCCCTCTAAACTTTACCAAATCCAAATTAACTGCACCCACACCATCCCCTGAGTGAGATAAAAAGATCCCCCACAAAAGCCCCATCACCAGACCAACCTAGGGTAGACTTTGATCAAACCCCTATATCGTCCTTAGTCGATTTTGTACCTAGGCATTTTACCACAGCTTGAGGTTTCATCTAGGAGCTCTTTGGACTCAAGGAAAGCTTTTGGAAGCACCCAATCGAGGCCACACCTCTTGGGCAAAGGTATTAAAACCTAACCCTAAACAAAGCTTCATTTGATTCTCCTTGCTTAAAGAATTGATTTAAGGCTTGATTAACTGTATAGATATGTTCTCCTAATCTAGACGAGTCTAAAGGAACAAACCGCACTTGAATTGGTTGAGTATCGAGCTAGATATTAGGTCTAGAAGTTGGACGAATCGCGGGTTTGATCCGATGGGGACGATGATGAAGCGCCATTGGATCAAGCATTTATCATATGGACGGCCAGGATTGCGTTGGACGGGAGCAGGGTTCATTAAGGGTGGGATGATTCGGATGTCGGCGTCCGATCCCATGGCGACGCATGTTCTTTCGACGCGTACGAGGATGAGTTAGATAAGTAGAAAAATAGGATTTTTCTTATTTATTTAAGAGACTAGATCTTAGAAAATTCATATTATTGTGTAGAAAACTCACAAAAATAAAATAAAAATATTAACTTTCTCAGTAAACAGAGGAGAACAATGTGAAGATAGTTTCATATTTTTTGTGCATGTATTATTTTTAATTAACTAAACAATGTTTTTCTTATTTGAATTCTCCATTTGCCTAGTCATTTCACCATGATATGGGACCATGGAGCTTTTGTTGTATCTATTGTTGAGTATCTCCCGTGATTTTTCCAAGGTCATGGGGCATCTCTAACTAAGGATATATAACTTTCAAGTTAATGGTCCCTGTTTTGGTAAAATAATTATAAAAATTAAAATACTCATTAGAAAAATGTAAAACATGTTTTGGTAGGTTCACTGTGGTCATAGGATCCTAGGAAAAATATAAACTTGCTTTAACTCATTTAAAAAAATCCTGATAGTTACAAACTCTAAAAAATGAAATAAAATTAATTTGGAGTAAATATAAATTTAAATAACATAAAAATCATTCTCTACGGTAATTTAATATTATAGGAGTTCCCCATAAAAATTTCAATTCCATTGGAGTTAATTTGGTAATTCAAATGGATTAATCAAGTGAAATCACAATTTTGGCATTAAAATAATTATAATAAATAAGATACAACTCAAAAAATCAAATAAAGACTTCATTTTTTAGCCATTTTTGGGCATTTAAATAATAAAAAATTATTTAAAAAATTACAAAAAAATTACAAAATTGTAAAAACACAATAAAATATCACATTTGGCTCCCTGATCACTTGGAATAACTTTCCTAATTTTCTAAGTCAATGTATTAGTTTTAAAGGCTTAAAAATGAGTTTGCTTTAATTTTTCACTGAAATAATTCCAATAATTAAAATATAAACCAAAGAAACATGAATTTTTTTTTGTGTTCCCTGAACTCAAAGAGAGTTAATAAAAATAAAAATATTAATTTTTTACTTAAATAATATTTTATATTTAATTAATGTTCAAAATAAAAAAATAATTCTAATAATTAAATTAAACCTCTAAAAATTATGAAAATTGGTTCAAGTGGTCCTCTAACCTAGGTGAACCTCCAAAAATTTTCTTAAGGATAGAGGTTTTGCTTTGGTCGAGTTATCAAATTTTCATTGAAAATCCCTATTTTTGCATCAAAAATAATTATGAAATCAAATAAATTCAGAAAAATCACATTTTCTCCTTTGATTTTTTAATTAACCCATGAGTAGGGTAACATAAAATTTTCAATCCATTTGAACTCAATTTAATGAATTATAGGGTGTTCAGGCCTTAGGGGCAAAAAATTGTTAGGATAGCCACAAAACTGAAACTAGAACCAAAACTAAAAATCAAACAAGATAAAATTCCTTGCCACATCATTCAAAATGTAAGATAACTCAAAATTTAATCACAAATTATAAAAAAACAAAATTACAACTAAATTAAAACGTCTTTATTGAATGATCGGTAATCCCTTCGAGGAGGTAACCTAGTCTAGATATGTTCTCCTAGTCTAGACGAGTCTAAAGAAACAAACCACCCTTGAATTGGTTGAGTATCGAGTGAGATATTAGATCTAGAAGTTGGACGACTCGCGGGTTTGATCCGTTGGGAATGATGATGAAGCGCCATTGGATCAAGCGTTTATCATATGGACGACCGGGATTGCGTTGGACGGGAGCTGGGTTCATTAAGGGTGGGATGACTCGGATGTCTGCGTCCGATCCCATGGCGACGCATGTTCTTTCGACGCTTACGAGAATGAGTTTGATAAGTAGAAAAATAGGATTTTTCCTATTTATTTAAGAGACCTGATCTTAGAAAATTCATATTATTCTGTAGAAAACTCACAAAAATAAAATAAAAATACCAACTTTCTCAGTGAACAGAGGAGAACAATGTGAAGCTAGTTCCATATTTTTTGTGCATGTATTATTTTTAATTAATTCAACAGTGTTTTTCTTATTTGAATTCTCCATCTGCCTAGTCATTTCACCATGGTATGGGACCATGGAGCTTTTGTTGTATCTATTGTTGGGTATCGCCCGTGATTTTTCCAAGGTCATGGGGCATCTCTAACTAAAGATATATAATTTTCAAGTTAATGGTCCCTGTTTTGGTAATATAATTATAAAAATTAAAATAATCATTAGAAAAATGTAAAACATATTTTGGTAGGTTCACTGTGGTCAGAGGATCCTAGGAAAAATATAAACTTGGTTTAACTCATTAAAAAAAATCCTGATAGTTACAAACTCTAAAAAAAGAAATAAAATTAATTTGATGTAAATGTAAATTTAAATAACATAAAAATCATTCTCTACAGTAATTTAATATTTTAGGAGCGCCCCATAAAAATTTCAAGTCAATTGGAGTTAATTTGATAATTCAAATGGATTAACCAAGTGAAATCATAATTTTGACATTAAAATAATTATAATAAATAAGATACAACTCAAAAATCACCAAATTGGTTTTGGGGGCTCCTTATGACCATAGGAACCTAAGAAAAATAAAATTGTAATTAAAATAAAGACTTCATTTTTTAGCTATTTTTGGGCATTTAAATAATAAAAAATTATTTAAAAATTACAAAAAATTACAAAATTGTAAAAACACAATAAAGCATCACATTTGGTTCCCTGATCACTTGGAATAACTTTCTTAATTTTCCAAGTCAATGTATTAATTTTAAAGGCTTAAAAATGAGTTTTCCTTAATTTTTCACTGAAATAATTTCAATAATTAAAATATAAACCAAAAAAAACATGAAATTTTTCTTTTTGTGTTCCCTGGACTCAAAGAGAGTTAATAAAAATATAAATATTAATTTTTTTACTTAAATAATATTTTATATTTAATTAATGTTCAAAATAAACAAATAATTCTAATAATTAAATTAAACCTCTAAAAAATATGAAAATTGGTTCAAGTGGTCCTCTAACCTAGGTGAACCTCCAATACTTTTCTTAAGGATAGAGGTTTTGTTTTGGTCGAGTTATCAAATTTTCATTGAAAATCCCCATTTTTGCATTAAAAATAATTATGAAATTAAGTAAATTCAGAAAAATCAAATTTTCTCCTTTGATATTTTAATTAACCCATGGGTAGGGTAACATAAAATTTTCAAGTCATTTGAACTCAGTTTAATGAGTTATCGGGTGTTAAGGCCTTAGGGGAAAAAAGGGAAATTTTAGAATTTAAGGCTTATGTAATATTTAAGCTTAACCAAAGGGCTAAATGGGCAAAAAATAACCTTAATTGATATGTTTTGATGATTGAAATATGAAAATGATAGCAACCAACCTCACTTTGATCTCGAAAAGGATAAATTTATAATTTTCTTAAAATTGATAAAATTTGGAAGAATATTTAAATAAAAAAAAGATATTAAGGCGAGGGGTTAGATTTTTGGAAGATCATAACTCATTGATTTTAAGCCCCAATTAATGGTTTGAAATGATTTATAATTCATGATAAGGATTAATGGAATAAACATTTAATTCTTTTTCTAAAATTACAAATTTACCCATTAATTTTTAAGGGCTTAGTAGTGAACTAGGCTTAATTAAAATTTTATTTAATGAGGTTTAGAAAATTACCTATAACTAATTTAAAACCTATTTAAAACACTGCTATCCTATCTTTAAAATTAAAATGTTAATTAGACCAAATCAGTTCTGTGGGCCTTTACCTATATAATTTATAAATTAAATATCAAGTGATAGTTACCCCATCCTTAGGGGTAGTTAGAACATCATTTCATTGAGCATAAGTATGAAAAAGATGAGTTATTAAGCAACATAATGAGTTCAAACAAACTCGTGACTTTTCAAGGGATTGTGAGATGTCTAGGACTTGACCCCTGAACTTTTCTCATACTCTTTTCAATACCTTGAAGTATGATTAAACTGGTTGGTCTGTGTTTTTTCCCAAATTCCAAAGCTACTTTCCTGGTATAAGATAATTCAGGGAACTGGCAGCATCACTCAATTTCCCTTAGTTTGAAAGCTCAAATGATTCTTTTTACTCACAGTCGTATATTAGATATTTTTGGCTGGTTTCTCCCAATTGCCAACTTTCAAGGTGAGATTCTCTATTGTGTCAATCAAGAAAGAATCAAATACCATCACAGTAGCATTTGGATCCCCAAAATGATAGGGAAAGATTAATAAATCAGACAAAATGGGGGTGAGTAGAAAATAAACACTTTGTATACCCTCGATTTGGCCCCAATTAGAAGAATTAAAGGAAATTCCTTTCTCAACAGATTTTTGCTCCCCGGGTTGCAAAGAAGGGCCATCAACTTTGGAGCATTGAGTGATCCCGACCAAGTTTCCCAAATCTGAAAGGATGAGATTTGGATGGGAGCCAATCTAATAATTTCATGGCCGACTAGAAGAATGCCCTCCATAGAAGGTGGATCCAGAAGATTGTCCTTTATAAGAGGCACTGACAATTGATGTTCTTCATCGGTCATCTTGAATCTCTTCCCCAAAGATACTTCAATCAATCTGTCCTTACAACTCATATATGATAGAGGTAAATCTGAGAATCCCACTTGATTCATAAAATTTGGTTGTTCCCTTTTTCGAATGTGCAACTTCTATTTTCTCTCACCTATAGGGCAAAGATAAGGTCCCTCATCTTTGCAAAGGCTTTTTGGTGGGAAGTTTTATGAAGACTCACAAACCTCAATTCATACTCGCCCACCATAGCGTCATGAGTAACCAAACAATTAAGCCAAGAAAATAAAGAGGAAGATGAAGAGATCAATGCCCTTCATGTCTTATTTATAGGAGACCAGGGGAACATAATTCTAGGAGATTCAATTATCGCGCCATTAAGTAAAGATAAAAGTTTTTTGCTACATAAATAAGATTCTCTTGTTCATATCACGACTATCACTATCAATAAACAAGAGAATCAGAGAATTAAATATGTATACAAAAAAAATATCAACACAAATCTCAAAAAAATTTGGTGGACCAAGAGCACGTGATAGAGCAATGTAGGCCCCTCTGAGAAAGTAATCTATGTAGAGCTAAGACCACAGTCATCAATCAAAGGCAATCGACTCAGCGAATCATAGAACCCATCGAAAACTATAATCAGTTGGGCGTCATTAAGGAAGCCAACTAACTCTACCCTTGTAGACGTCATCAAGACGACTAACAAGCTACACCCGACCGACATCATTACTGTGACCAAATACACTCAGCTATATGGCATCAAGGCTTTCAACTAACTACATTCAGGTTGTCAGTCTGCTAGACCATCAGAACAGAATAGGAGGTTGACTAGATTGGCTGCCACTTCACTACCGACGAGATCATTGAATCAAGGATTTCCATATATTTCTAGGTCCCATCGAAGCAAAATTTTTGTAATATCCTGTAGAATCCCTATTTAAGTAATGACCTCTATGCAATTTCAAGGATCATGTCTTCTTTGTTTATAAATAGGATACCATGTCAAGGATAAATATTTGCAAGATCTTGTCCAAAATAGTTGAGAAACGTCAATATATTTGTCCTAAATTACTGTTCAATTTCTCTCATTCTTTCTCTCATTTACACCCTATTCCTTGGGAGTGACCCACTGGACAAATTTAGATTTAACACTTTTAATATTTGTTATTTCCAACAACTACCATGTATACCACCCAATTTTATTTACATATGCAATACCCAAATCTTAATTATTTCATTTATACCACCCAAATGTTTCATTTCACATAAAAAAAATTCTTTCATTTTAACCTTTAAAATTTGTAATACACTTTTATGCATTGGAATGGAGGCACGTATGTAAAAATTTAAGTTTAGTGATTGGATATATAAATAAAAAAAATTGAGTGGTATGCATGTAAACATTTCAAAATTTTAGTCAGTAGTTTTAATATTTCAGCTATGTAAAACCTATGTTGTGAAGGTGGCAGAGTCTTTTCTTTGAGTGAGGTCTTGTCAATCTAATTTTAGTAGTCACAAGTAGCCATCTCTAAAAAAGACATTAAAGATAAGCACTCAGGAAGTGAGTGAAAGCTAAATCAGCATTGGCAACTCATCCACCAATATTTGATCAATTATAATAAGATAATATTTCTCGAAAAAGCCTGCAGCAACAGCTAGTGCCCTAAAATCAACAGCACCTATAACTCATACCAGCGAACAATAACGTTTATCAATCTTAGTGCTTAGTTGTACCAGTCTTCTGCTCTTCCGAGAAGACTTGCCTTCTGCCACGCATGTTATTCAAGCAAAAGCAAGGTAATGTCCAACCACATATTATTCGACCACCACACTAACACTAAGGCCCTTTTGAGATCATTTCTTTTGATGCGGTGGCGTTTTGAAAATGCATTTGATCTGTTTGGATAAACTGTGTTTATAATTTATGCATTTTCAAAACTCTGAAAAAAGATTTTTCACACCGCACCTACGGTGGGAGCTTATTGGCAACAGTCTGATTTTTCCAAATAAATAAAAATTTGTAATAGCCACCGCAGCTAGCTTATCAACAGATTATATTTAACAGCTTATCAGCAGATTATTCAATAAGCTACAGCTGCCCCAAACAAACCCTAAGTGGACGTACAATCTTGGTTGAGGATCTAGCTTATGTGTTTTGACGGCTCTTTTTAAATTATGAATTTTTTAATACTCTTGTAGATTATTCAATCCTAATATTATTAAGGATTTCAATTGCTTACAAAATTTTAGAATATAAATATTATTCATTCTTGCTCCTCTTATGAGAATTAGGAGTTCTAGAATTTTGGAAAAAAAATTAAATTCTATAAATAAACTTTTATTTTTTTATTTGAGAGAAATTTTTATGAAAAGAGTTTCCCAATTTGAAGCATCTTGAGCTATACTATTGACCGACATTTATACACATTGTAGCTCAAATGCATTTACATGCCATCATTCACTGTTGAAAGCATCACGACTCATTTATTAACCCAGAGCCTGTGACAATACTATAGTATTCTGATAAAGATGGTGATCTTGTAAGTATATTATTGATGATTAAATAAAGCTTTTATTTATTCTTCAACTGAATACTCTTGAGATGCTTCACCACTTATTGAACACAGTAGTGGAGATGAGCGTTAACGTTCTGCTCTTATTGTAAATGATCATCTCTTACTTAATGAAGAGCATTTTTTACAATACCAAATTGCTAAATTTTATACTATTGAATGTGATGCAGTTTTGAGGATTTCTGCATTCCGAGATTCCCTTTACCTAATAATGAATGTATGTTGATCATACAAAAAAATGAGAGCCCGTCAAAGCCATGGTGATGACGGCCTCTGACAAGAGGCGCCTACCATATGTGAAGTTGAAACTCATGTAAGATAGAAATTTGCCTAAGATTCCTTACAAAATCGTATACCAAATAATCCACTTCCACTTGCATGGTCTACATATAAGCAATGCAATGCTCCCAGTTTCAACTGGGCACAGTGATTTATTATAAGCATACGTGTTGTCATTAATTCGGCCTAATTAAGGATAATGAAGCATCAATTCAACTTTTCTAATTCATTTTTAGATTAAAAACAAATATTCTTTAATTAATAACTATGATAAAATGAACATTAAATTTAAGTTATTATTATTTATTTAATTATTTTCTGTTTTTCTATATGGTAAACACGGAGTGGCAAATGACAATAGATCTCCAGCTGTAGACATTACTGTGCTCGATTCAAAAAGACATGAAATACCAAGTACTCGCAAAATATGACGTAATGCATTTGTAGCAAGACAAGTCCTCCCTCTCTCCCTCTCTCCCTCTCTCCCTATCTCCACTCATTAATTAATATGTCATTTTGAGATGTCTAACTAAACTAAAATAACTAGAGATCATGGTCTAATAAATGATAGGGTTGACCATTTAATACTTTATACTTTGTTTAAATTTTGATTCTAACTAGCGTAGATTATACGAACTTTCTATGGAACCAACATAATATTGAAAAATTTGGCTTTTCAAAAGATAATATTTAATTAATTTAACTTTAGATATTCATATTTGTAATTATATCACAATTAAAGTGTTTCTTATTTTAGATAGATTTCATCAACTTTAAGATGATATATTTTTGCTTTTATTATTGATGCACTTACTAGACAATTACAAGAGGATGTACCCTGGTGTATGCTTTTCGCAGATGATATTTTTTATGTGAATAAGACTAGAGAAAGATTTCAGGATAAACATGATATGGAAGTTTAGAGTCTAAACGACTTGATTTAAGTAGATCTAAAAGTGAATAGATAGAATGTAATTTTAACAATAGTAGATCTATTGGCATAGTTGTTGAAATGGGTGATCAAACCTTTCAAAAGGGTAAATGTTTTAGATTGACGGTGATATAGATTGTCATATTATTAGTAGAATTCAAGTTGGATGGTTGAAGTGGAAGAATGCATCGGGCCTATTTCGTAATAGAAAAGTGTTACTCATGCTTAAAGGAAATTTTCTAAGATGGTGGTGAGATTTGCAATGCTTTGTTGCACAGAACATTCACCTATAAAAGAGCAATATAAAACTAAATAAAATGTTGTTGCGATGAGAATGCTTAGTTGAATGAGTGGATAAACTCTTAGAGACAATGCAAAACAAATCGTATCATGAAAGGGTTGGTGTAGCTCTAGTGATATATAAGATTTGAGGGGGTTACCTTTGATAGTTTGGTATATTAAACATCGATCATCTGATGATTCAGTTAGTAGAGTAGATGTTTAAGATTTGATTTGTGTTAAGAAAGGTAGAGGTAGACCTAAAGCGAGACTTGGGCATGTTGTACAAAAAATAATCTAAAGTAATTAGAATTAAATGAAAATAAGACACTCGGTAGGACACAATATAGATAAAGAATTTATTTAGTTGATCGCATTTAGTGGGACAAAAGCTTATTGTTGTTGTTGTTGTTTTATATTTATACATATATCACTAATTTTTTTAATTATTATAAATAAATCAATCTAGTTTTTATAATTTAGATAAAATTTCAATATAACTTTATTTAAATTTAACTTAACATAAGAGAATATTTTATGTAGGACGGTTCTACGGAATAATCAATAAGTTACAAAAATTAAAAATGAATTTATTAGTTTAGCTTTGAATCAAAAGGCATAAATATTGTCTGCTCAATTTGCTTACTTTGATAAAAGTAATTTAATTAATTAAATAAATTAAACCATCATAATTAGTTAATTTTGTCTTGATACTGTTATAACACAATGTTAAATTAGAAAAAACTTAACCAATCATTTTGGCTCCATTAAAAGTAGGGCTAATTTAAAATATTAGAAATGAGAAAGATGTTTAGCTTGATATGGTAATGATGAATATACTCAAATAGTTGTAAATATCAAAGTTTCTCATTAGAAATTCATTTAAAGCATCACCTTTGTAAAAATAGACAAATTCCATATATCACGGATTATCATACATATGATTAGCATAGTTTTACAGAAAGATTGGCAGAATATATATCATTGTATTATTGGATGCTAATTTGTTAGCTCATATTTTGGCCAGAATTTTACTTAGCGCAATGGAAAAGACAAAAAGAAAGGAAAATGGAGATTAGAACTACTGGATAAGAAATTGGGAGAATACTACTAGCTATAAGCTCAATGGTAACCGAAATCTGGAGTAGAGTGCACACGACCCTATAAGATTGAGGAACCAAGAGTCAATCTTTAAAACTCTTATTTATACGCAAAAATTTGATGTTAAGCGTTGCAAGAAATTTTNTGAAATCTGGAGTAGAGTGCACACGACGCTGTAAGATTGCGGAACCAAGAGTCAATCTTTAAAACTCTTATTTATACGCAAAAATTTGATGTTAAGCGTTGCAAGAAATTTTAATTTATATATAGGGTGTCCATTTCTTGAGTAAATAGGATGTCCATTTCATGAGTATATGTTAACGCAAATTTAATTAAAATATGTTATTACAAAATTTACAACGAGTCATTCGTATAAATAGGGGCTCCATTTCCTAAGTAAAGGTTACACAAATTTACCGTTCATTATTGTCGTATTGCTCTCCCCTCTCTCTCTACCGTCCTTCCGGTGCTCTTTTCCTTGCAGGCGTCCCATTAAGATTTGGTTTCAACACCTTAAAAGGTGCGATAAGTGTGGAGCCATGCCGTCAACAAGAAGAGGAGCACAACGATTAAAAAGAAAAGGGAGAAACTATATAGCAGTAGCCAACGTGAATTCCCAACGAGATGACATCATGGAACTAATGCAGAGAGGAAGAGAGGGGATGAGAACTTCGATTATAGAGAGGGTGTCAAACCAAGATGTTGTCTGATTTGTACAAAGATAAAGACAACAAGTAGGGTGTGCCGAGGCACTAAAGATAGAGACTACCCAGGCCCTTCCGGACGTGTGACATTCGTGTCGTCGGGGTAGTCTCGACTATACTTGGTGGTACAAATGTCCCCTACAAAGCTCCTCGAAGAGAACCAAGATGGGTGAGTTGTGCAACCTCACATCCATACAGAGTGGATGAGGTTGTCCTTTCATGATGTTCACAAAAGACGATCTTCCTCAACCGAGGAAATCCTACAACGAAGCTATTGTATTTTAAGGGATTATTAGTAATTTTCAAAACATGAGGATCCTCATCAACACTAACAGCTCCATGAACATTTTGTTCAAATTAGTGTTCAACTAGCCTGTCTCTGGGCCGACTGATTGGTAGCTTCAGTCAGCCAACTTTTTTGTTTTTCAAGAGAAAGAAAGTAAGCGTGATGCGTAATCCATTGGCGATTACTTGGGGAGAAGAAGATAAGTAGTAGACGAAGATGGAAGATATCTTGATTATAGACTCGCCCCCAACAAACTACACCATCATTGGTTGCCCACTGGAAAACAGCTTCAAAGCCATGTTGTCTACCTACCACATTGTAGTAAAATTCCAGGAAGACAGTGACATAATCACTATTAGGGGAGATCTGGAGAAGTCATGAGTTAGCTACCTCTAGACAATTAAAAATGTGGAAGAGGAGTCACTCAACTTACAAAATTGGAAGGAGGGCAACCTCAAGACCAATGAGGCCACCAAGGTGATCCTAGTTGGTGAGGACAAACTCGACAAATCTTCTCTAATAGATGATGATTTTGATGCATGACATTGTGAGCTTCTAATTCAAATGTTTTGTGACCATCGTAATTTTTTTTTCTGGTCTATCATGGAAACACCTCTGATACCTGACGATGTTGCCTCCTACAAATTGAACGTGAGCCTCCTAAAGTTAGGCTAATTATTCAGAAGGAAAAGAACTCATTGACCACGCTAGCTGGGCCTGTCATGGAGGAGGTCCTAAAGCTGCAAGAGGTAAGGTACATCTGATATGTTCGGTACTCCACCTAGCTATTGAATGTCTTCATGGTTTAGATGGGCAATGAGAAGTAATAGATGTCCATTAACTTTAAAATTTTAAGAGCTGCCTGCATGATGGACTACTCCTTGCTTCTGAAGATCGATGCCCTACTAGAGGCAGTTGTAGACTACTTAGTGGTGAGCCTCCTGGATGCTTTCTCTAGTTATCACCATATAAGGATGCACCAGGCGAATGCTGAGAATATCACCTTCACTATTGTTGAGGGAGTGTTATGTTATTATGTAATGTCCTTCGGGCTTGAGAAAGCTACTATGTACCAGCACTTAATGGATGTAGTTTTTATAAATCAGAAAGAGAAAAATATTGACATCTACCTCGATCATATCCATGTGCAAAGCTGAATGACAAAATAATACATAAAAGATCTAATAAGAAAATTTTAAATCTTAAGAAAGTTTAATATAAGGTTGGGCCTCTTAAAATGCACATTTAGAGCCTCAACTCAGCCAGAATCCAAACGTTGATCTACTTGCCACCCCCATGGATCACCCGAAAGGTTTAGAAGTTAATTGGCTAGATCGCAACTCTAAGATAATTTATCTCGAGGTTGGGTGACAAGTGTGTCTTGTTCTTCAAAACTCTCCGAGAAGCTAAAAGATTTTGCTTGATAGATGTGTGCCAGCAAGCTTTCCAGAGTCTTAAGGATGCTTTAGTTTCACCAACACTTCTCCAAAGCCTAAAGCCAAATGAAGAGCTCATTCTATACCTAGTGGTGACAACTAAGGTCGTTTGTTCTGTGTTGGTCTGGAAGGAGTCGAAAAAGCAATTCCTGGTCTACTACATCAGTTATGTTTTCTAAGTGGTGGAGGTGAGGTATCCAATTATAGAGAGTATCATTTTCTCACATGTTTCTTCCCTACTTTCAAACACATCCAATCAGAGTAATCACAGATCACCCGCTGAAGTCTGTGCTCCATCGTCAGAGCATTTTATTCGGTTACTCAAGTGAGGAGTTGAACTAAGCAAGTTCGATATCGCCTATGTTCCTCTGATGGCTCTAAAAGCTTAGGTAGTCACAAATTTCTTAGCAGATTTCTTGGACCAGGGAGCAGGTGAAAGGAGTAGATCTTGTATGTGGATGGCATCTCAAATATGATTGAAGTAGGTCTTGGGCTCATTCTTAGAAGCCTCATAAGAGAGCACGTGTACCATTTAATAATGTTAGAATTTGAGGTGACAAACAACTTGACCAAATACAAAGATTTGATCATCGTCCTTCACCTAACTAATGAGAAGAGCGCCCAAATCCTCATTGCAAAGTTAGATTTGTAGCTCACTGTGAATCAAATCAATAAGGACTTTGAGGTCAGAGATAAATTGATGATGAAATACATTAGCAAAGCTAAGGTAGATTTGCACAATGTCAGATTAAAAACGTCGACAAATAAGAAAATCAGGTCGCCAATTTACTATCATGATGCGTTCACATGAGAAACAGAAATTCCTATATACTCCATCGACCATTCATTGAAGAACTCGAGGCTATGATGGTTGAGGATGAATAAGAAAAAAGTTGGATGGACCCGTACGTCAAGTATATGGAAACAGGGAATGTCTCAGAAGAAGTCACAACTCTCAGAAGATTTAAGTATAAAGCCATACAGGTTTTACAATTGGAGAGAATACTCTTCTGAAAATCATCAGTGTCCATGTACCTAGGATGCATAAAGGAAAAAGAGATAGAAAACATCCTCTGGGATATTCACTTCAGGGAATACTGGAATCATTCTATAGGAACAATGTTGGCACATTGAGTCCAGTGACAAGGATGCTTTTTGTCAACATTACTGAAGAATGCCAAAGCATGCTTCAATAGGTCTGGACAATGCTAGAAATATGGCCCATTATAGCATCAGTTGAATCTTAAATTACAACTGATCACAAGGTCGTAGCCCTTCACCGTATGGGGTCTAGACATTTTGGAACCATTCCCACCTTCTAAAAGATAGTGTCGCTTTCTCCTGATAGTTGTGGATTACTTTTCAAAGTGAATTGAAGTAAAAGAACTCTCCTCGATCACAATGGACATTGTCCAAAATTTTACCTGGACCAATTTAATCTGTCACTTCAACCTACAATTTGATTATCATCGCAGATAACAAGACACAATTTGGGGACAATAAAGTTTGGGACTTTTTTCAGAGTCAAGGAAAAGCCAAAATTAGCATCAGTTCATCACACATGAATTAATGGCCAAGTTGTGACATCCAAATAGGTCATCCTAAACTTGTTGAGAAAAAAGTTGGAGGGTGCAAAAGGCAAGTAGGTGGAGGTCCTCTGTTTTCTGTTGTGGTCCATTTTCACAACACCCTCAACCACAACCAGACAAACTTCATTCATGGAATCACACAGAATGGAGGCCATGCTCCCGATTGAGTACAACCATCACTACCAAAGAGCTCTCACGGCTTCAACTTTCCACAGAGAAAATCTTTTAGAATGGCTGGAAGCCCGGTCACAAACACCCATATGACAAGAAGACTTCAAGTGGAGAGCTACCAGATACTACAATCAGCACATCTGAGAAAGGGTCTTCTCTCCCAGAGACCTTGTCCTAAAGATGGTTGTTCTAGCAGCATGAGGATAAGGATTAGGAAAGCTGGATCAATCATGGAGTAGGCCCTACATCATCAACTATCTGACAGAACCTAGGGCATACAAGCGGATGACCATGCAGAGAATGAGGTCCCATGGACTTGAAGTGGGGATGATCTCAAGCAATGTTATTTCTTTTTTTCCACTCTTTATTCTGTAAGGGCAATCATAAATAAAAAAAATATTTCCATACCTTACTTTATAAACTGAAACTCTAAAAATGAACATGAAAGTATCGAGCGACACATTAACTAAAGATTCAAAACTATTAGTTAGAAAAATGCTCAGGGAACTAAAAAAAACTAGAAAATCAGCAATACATCTGATCAAAAGCAATGTAAACAAAGGCTGCTAGCTATAGTGCCAAGATTACCCAGTTAAGCACAAATTGAAGATTGTCAGCCGTGCTACCAAGCTCGCTCAGGCAAGCACAAATTGAAGATCGTCAACTGTGGAGCCAAGATCGACCAACTGAGCACAAATTAAAGATCGCCAAACCATGATGCCAAAATCACTCGGCCTCACCTAAGTGCTAAACACTACCATATGTGGTGCTAGGATCACCTGGATAAGCAAAAATTGATGATTGTCTGTTGTGGCGCCAAGAACACCCGGCTGTGCAAAAGTTGAAGATTGACAAACCGTCGCACCAAGAACTCTCAGCCTCACCTAAATGTTGAAGAATGCCAAGCATGCAACCAAAGTCACACAAATTGAAATTGTCAGTCATGACACTAAGATCGCCTGGGTAAGCACAAATGGAAGACCACCAACCATGCCTTCAAGATCGCCCAGTTGAGTACAAATTGAAGACTTTCAGTTTTGGTGCCAAGATCACCATGTTGAGCACAAACTGAAGATTAGTAGATTATGGCACCACGATTGCATGACCTAACCTAAATGCTTAAGAATTCCAAAAATTACACCAAAGTCACCCAGCCCAGTCCGAACATAAAATACTAGCAGCCATGGCACCGAGATAGTCTTATTTGGTGCAAATTAAAAATTGTTAAAATCATGGTGACATGATAACCTGGTATAACATCAGAAACCACTATATGAAGGTAAACTGGTGTGACCGGGAGCACAGTTAAAGGATAACTAGTCATGGCGTAAAACCATAAGTTGTTCATAGAATATTCTAGATGGGGAAGTGCAACCAAGTGGAATGGAGAAGATAAATAAAATTAAGAATGGATAAAATGTGAGAAGAATTTCCATTCATTTTTTAAAAAATATATACAGAGTTTTGGTGTACCCGGAATACCTGTTAGCCCAGCGCGACTGGACGATGTGAAATTATTCTTCCCAAAAAGTGGAAATAAAAAACAACAAATGTATACAAGAGCTTAAATAATCATAGGTACACAACAACTATCAATTCTATCTCCTCCAAACTTATCCATCTTTTGTCATCAGAAGCCACGAAGAGATTGGCTAATTATTATATGTCGGCCAGGTCGAACTTCATGAAATGTTCAGGAGTGAAATTAAGACCTACCTAGAGCTGGTCTGAGGGTGTCATCATGTGCTCACCTCTCGGCATCATTTCTAATAATTGTATGTCCAACTCATTTTTCTTGTTGATTACGGTGGCAATGATTTTTTCATTTTCCTTAACCATAGCCTCCCATGCCTGGGTTGATTCTATTAATTTCTTCTGTAGGTGTAGAAGCTCCACTTTTACCTTCCACTTAACCTCAATTATTTTGGGCGCAATATGGCTTACAACTTTCCTTTTCTACTTCTCGTGCATCAAAGCTTTTGCTCAGTAATGGCAGATAGAGAGGGTGAAGTCTCGTATATAGCTGAGTAGGATAGGCCTATGATACACCTAAAATATATAGTATTTTTAGACGCTTTTTATACCTATTTTTGAGATATTGCACTTTAATGGAATGTATATGTGTATTTTTCTTTCAGGTACAAGTAAAAAAAAAGTGAAATGCTAAAAAGAGTTAAAAAGGATCAAATTTAGAGCAAAAATGTCAAAATTGTGCTAAAGTGTTTTGGCGCCTAAGCGGTAGATCCGACGCTTAAGCGCCGATTAAACAAAGAAGGTCGCGCCTAAGCGCCAGAGGCCTCACCCTTAAGCGCCAGAGGCAGTTATTTAGTGGTTTTCTTCATTTGACCAAATTTTGAAGAGGTATTTGAGGTACCTATTGGCTATAACTAGGAATGAAAATATTATTAAAAGACCTGTGAAAGGAGGCATCCTTTGGATAATACATCAAATTTGGACAAATTTTGAAGAGTTATTAAGACACCTCTTGGAGATTTATAAAAGAAGGGAGTTCTTACACTTAAAGATGGGTGCTTCAAGAGGGAGAGAGTGCTGGAGTCCTGAGGAGAAGATCATGGAGAATCTTGTGGAGAGAATCAGGCACCACAAAATTTACTTTTTCCTTTTTTTTTTTGATTTATTTTGAGAGTTAAGAGTGTTGTTAAAGAAAAGAGATTAAAAGGAACTTCAAGCGTTTAGTGGAGGATTTGAGATATGTTTTTATCTTTTATTTTAAACTATCTTTTGGTTCTAATTGAGACTTCTTGTTGGTTTGACAATGGTTTCTACTTTTAAACTATAGTGTGGTTTTATTTTCTCCATGAATTCTGAGTAGATTTCCTTATCTTTTTCCTTAAATTTATAAGTAATTTGAGTTTGGATGGAAGTTATGGAGAGTATTAATCTTTAATGTTGGAAGAAGTTATGATGATTTAAATCCATGAACTTCATTTACTTCTTGATTTAGCCTATCCAGAAGTTAAAATTTGTTGTGGGAACATGTAAGAACCGGACTGGTATTGTCTCAGTCAACAATTGTAAAGAATCACATGAGGTTGTATGATAGAGAATGTAGTTCATATGATTAAATGCAAATAAATAGAAAAATAATCATTTAGAAGACTTTAAAGTGACAGGTTAAAGCCCCCAACTTGGTTTATTATTTTAGGTTATGATACTAGATGTTAGCCCCCAGGTGGAGGGAATCGAGGGAACTCTAGAGTGAGAGCAGATATCTTCCCTGCCTAGCAGGTCTTCAAAACTATTCAAACTTTAAATTATCCAATGTTCTTTATAGCATCTCTAGTAATGGTAAAAAATATAATTACTTCTATTTGACACAACACAATTTGCATACTTCCACAACATAATTCTTATACTTATTAGCAAATTTAGTACTTTTCTTTTACATAAACTCAAGTTATCTTTTTAAATTATTAATGTTCTGTCAAAATATCAAAAATACTAAAAAGATTTGAATTTTAATACTGTGAAAATATTTGTTGTTTAAGTNCTATAGCATAATACTATATTCTCGTTTTGAATATATCATCATAATTAAATTATTATCTTTTATAGCTAATTTTCTTATTTTCTTACTTAAAACTTAGATAGTCTTAAAGTTAATTTCATAGCATAAAGCTTTGATTGAAAATAAATTATGTTTTTCTATTCACATCTATATTTCTGTATCCTTAATTTTTTGCAAAAGTAATTAGTTACCTCTTTATATATTCTTCTCTTGAATACCAAACTCCTAATATAATTTCTTTAAAAATTTTAATAATTAAATCTATGGTATATAGATTTAAAAANCTTATGTTTTTCTATTCACATCTATATTTCTGCATCCTTAATTTTTTGCAAAAGTAATTAGTTACCTCTTTATATATTCTTCTCCTGAATACCAAACTCCTAATATAATTTCTTTAAAAATTTTAATAATTAAATCTATGGTATATAGATTTAAAAATAATGTTAAGTTAAACTTTTCCTTTCATTTAGAAATAGAAGAGCAACCTTAGCTTTTGACTCTCCTTATTTTTGTCAAGCTCAACATGGCTTCAAGCATTTAAATTGATGCAATTAAGTGAAAAGCTGCTTTGATTGCTCCTTGATAGCCTTGGTCTTCCTTTCCTATATAATCGCATGCTCATGCACTCACCCACACTATCAAATCTAGCACTTGTCCCTTTGTCTCCCGTCTTATAAAAATTGGAATTGACTAGCATTAGTTTAGTTGAACTAGTGCTATTTAGTTTAAATATATATATTTTTTTAATCTGCTGCTACACTTGCATAGATTATCCTTTTCATTGTCTCAAACAATGTAACTTTTAGCTATGATGTACATATCTATCAACTAGCACACTTCATGTATTTTTTGTTGAGTAAAGTGTCAAAATGGTCAGCGACTATTTACATGGGGCTTTTTTAGTTCTAGAGTTTATAGAAGTGTCAGAAAAATCCCCAGACTTTTTAAATTGGGGTTGAAATAGTGTCCGTGGAGCTCAATGTTAAAATTTTCGGTGACTGTTCTGACACTTTTTTAAACTTTGGGATTAAAATGACCTCTTGTAAATAGTTGGGAACTGTTTGGGCATTTTACTTATTTTTTGTTTGAATATTCCTATATCACCTCCTTATGTTCATTCATCTTCTGATGGACATTCTACTAGATTTAGGCATGATGGTTTAGCTTCCAACTCCTTATACCGGCGCAACAGGAGGCTTAGCTTTGGTGACTGTCGTGGCACTTCCGACTCCNAACTCCTTATACCGGCGCAACAGGAGGCTTAGCTTTGGTGACTGTCGTGGCACTTCCGACTCCTGATGGCTTAGCTTCTGACTCTTGACTCTTGATACCGGCACAACAAGACAGACAAAATGATATCGGAGAAAAGCCAAATCATAATAGAAAACGATAATTTTATTGCTGAAATTCAAAAAGATTACAAACACCGACTTCTGGTAATAGGAAAATAACAACAATACAAGCACCGAAGACACCCTACAGTGGTGGTGAGGGTGGTGGATGGCTGCTAGGCAGCAGGTCGAGGGATTGGTTGGAGGATATGGGCGCAACAGGAGGCTGGATTGAGGATGCAACAGGAGGCTGGATTGAGGGGGATGACAACAGTTGGACAAGGACTTGGGGACAGCGGTAGGGGAAAGCAGGTAGTGGACAAGTTTTGGGGAGCAGGGAGGTGGGCAACAACAAGTGAAAGTGGTGGACGACGACTGGACAGCGGATTAGAGGCCTGTAAATGGTTTGACATTTGCTGGAAGTAGGGTCAGAGGGGGCTTCAAAAGGATAAATGTCTCGTTGGGGTCGAGCTACAATCAGAGCACCACTCAGACCATTGGAGACGGCCATCACTTCAGACGAGTTACAACCGGAGCACTTTCTCATTGTCGGGTACAACCCTCGGAGGGGAAGAAATTCAAAGGCAGAACTTATAATTCTCCAGTTATACAAAAACTGTATGGTTTTCATAAAATAACACCTATAAATAGAAGAGGTTGGGAGATAGACTAGGCAAGAATTAAAGAGGGGGGAGGGGGTGAGATGAAAAATGATGAAATTTGAAATATGATAGAAGTGGAATGTGGTAGATAAGGTAGACAATGAATAAAGAGGCGACTCTTTATGGAAAGGAGTGAAAAGGAGAGAGGGAGAAGCTAAAAAGGCAAGAAGTATCCGAAGTTACTGTAGCAGATAAATTAATCGCGCCTGCGATACTGTAGCTACCACAATACCGCGAGATGAAAAACTCCCTCGTTAAGCTCCCGGGGTTAGGGAAACTTCGACCTCATTCGTCGAAGCTTTTAGGGCAGAAAGATTTTGGTGGGGGTGGTTGATCTAAGAAACCTTAGGATAGGACTAGGGTTGTACTGGTTTTGATACCAAATAATATCGGGGACAAACCCAATCCATAATACAAATCGATAATTTTTTTGCTAAAATTTATAGACTACAAACATAGATTCTTGATAATAGATGAATAACAACAATACAAACACGGAAGACACCCTAGGGTGGCGGTGAGGGTGGTGGACGACGGTTGGGCAACAGGTCGAGGGATTGGTTGGAAGAGGTGGGCGCAGAAGGAGGCTGGAATGAGGGTACAACAGTTGACGAGGTGTTGTGAGGGGGATGGCAGTAGGTGGACACGGACTTAGGGGCGGTGACGGGAAAACAGGGAGTGGACATTAGGGTTTGGGGAGCAGGGAGGTGGGCTGCAGCAAGTGGAGGTGGTGGACGACGACTGGGCAACAAATCAGAGGTCTGTAAATGGTTGACAGTTGCTGGAAGCGGGCCGAAGGGGGTTGCGGAATGATAAATGTCTCTTAAGGGTTGAGCTACAGTCGGAGCACCACTCGAACCCTTGGAGACATCAGTACCTTGGAGTTATAGCTGGAGCACTTTCTCGTTGTCGGGATGAAAAAGGAAGGAATTTGAAATAAGATAGAAATGGAAGGTGGTAGATAAGGTAGACAATGAATTTGGNTAGAACCCTCAGAGGGGAAGAACGCCTTAAAGACAAAACTCTGAATTCTTCAATCATCCAAAAACTGTCTAATATTTAGAAGACAGAAGCTATAAATATGAGAGATTAGGAAATAGACTAGATAAGAATTAAAGGAGGGGGTGGGATGAAAAAGGAAGGAATTTGAAATAAGATAGAAATGGAAGGTGGTAGATAAGGTAGACAATGAATTTGGAGGAGACTTCTTATGAGAGGGAGTGAAAATTAGAATGGGGGAAGCTAAAAACACAAGGATCCGCGGTTACTATAGCATCTATAGTAATCGCGTCCGCAGTACTATAGTTGCTACAGTACCGTGTGATGAAAAGCTCCTGCATCACTTAATTTATCATGGCTACTATACTCGTATGAAGTGAAGTGTCCAATTGGTCTATCCATGCACACAACANAGTTACTATAGCATCTATAGTAATCGCGTCCGCAGTACTATAGTTGCTACTGTACCGTGTGATGAAAAGCTCCTGCATCACTTAATTTATCATGGTTACTATACTCGTATGAAGTGAAGTGTCCAATTGGTCTATCCATGCACACAACATTGGTTTCCATTGTCTTATGAAAAGTAGGATCTCCACTTTGGCTTATATTTTGAATGGTTGCATCCTTAATGAGTTGTACATATGTCCTCATCTTCATTCTCTCAAACCATTCTTACATCTGACATGGAGGAGCAGGAGGCATGTAACTTGGTCCACTAGTAATGACGCCAATTATTACATTATCCACTACATCATGTTGTTCACTTGCTTTGTCAGTCTGGTTTCACGATNGGTAATGACGCCAATTATTACATTATCCACTACATCATGTTGTTCACTTGCTTTGTCAGTCTGGTTTCACGATAAAGATTTGGTATGTGATCGTTGTGAACTATTGATTGGCTTTCTTCCCCCACCTTTTACTTTTCTTGCTCAACTCTTTCTGATTTTCAACGCGTTCTAAAATAATAATTCTCTCTCCCTTTTCTTTATGTACCATTTTTGTTTGTAGCAAATGTTCGACACTTTNTGTTCTAAAATAATAATTCTCTCTCCCTTTTCTTTATGTACCATTTTTGTTTGTAGCAAATGTTCGACACTTTGATGCTAAATTTATCTATAACAAAACTTTTAGTCATTATTTTAGTTCGAGAGATTAAAATATATTCATAATGGTTGTAGTAGTTTTTATGGAGGCATTCTCTTGATGTATCAATCAATTAAAGGTACATCAAGTATTATTTTCACATTGCAGATAGTTTTTTTTTATTTTATTTTATTTTTTTTCTTCTTGTATCAATAAGGATGTTCTATTTGATGTGAAAAACTATTAGAAGTTATATAATGAAATTTATTCTTATTAGAAGTTAAGACGATTAAATTTATTTTCTTGGATTGGATTTATTTTGTTTATTTTTTAGATTTATTTCCTTGGATTGGATTTATTTCATTTTCTATTTCATGCTTTTCTATTTTATGTTTTTTTATTTATCTCTGAGTAATTATTATGAATTGATTAGTTGAATATATATACGTTTTATATTTCCTATTCTAGGATTCATGGAAGGGTATTTATACTCCTTTTCATATTAATAAAACAATTTCCGCTGAATTCTAAAAATCATCATTGTATCAGAGTTTTAAAACAAACCCTAGAGTCTTTTGCTGCTTGAAACTTTCTATTCCCTTCAACCGGTAATTTGTCGTGCAGGCTCTTCCTCTACCTCCTCTTTCAGTTTTTTCATTGGAAACTTTCTCTTTACACAGGCCTCACAACTTGAATTCCCTGTTGTAGCCTTTCCCGCCACCGGAACTCCCTCCTGCAACCTTTCCCACCGCTGGAATTCCCTCTAGCAGGCCTTAGCTGCAGGAACTCTTTTCACTGTTGTTTTTTTCAGCCAGTGGTCTCCTCCCTTCCCTGCAGATTTCAGCAGACGTTCTTCTTCCCTGTAGATTTCAGCCGACGATCTCCTTCCTTCCGTACAGATTTCAGTCGCCGATGTCCTTCCCTGTTGATTTTAGTCATTGGTAACACTTCCTGCAGACTCAGCTGCCATCGGCCTCAATCGCTCTGAGATCAAACCCTACCTTCCTCCTCCTACGAGAGAACCTTGACCTTCGATTCAATCTCAAGGTTCTTGATCTATTACCAGAACATAACTTTCTATCTAGTAATTTGCTTTGTAAGACTTAATCTCTTTGCTCAGTAATGTGCTTTGTAAAACTTAATCTATTACCACACATAACTTTATATCCAGTAATGTGCTTTATTTCCATTGGATTGTTTAAATTAGTAAAATTATTTGTTAATAACTTTATATAAAAAATTAAATACTCATTCAAAATTTTAACTTATTTACTAATTTTATATGAAAATTGAATATAAATAACTTTTATTTCATAGGAAAAATTAACTACTCATTATAATTTTAGCTTTTCAATTAATATGAAAAAGCCAACTAAAAGTAAAAAATGATCATTAAAAATTTTATGCAAACGNTAGCTTTTCAATTAATATGAAAAAGCCAACTAAAAGTAAAAAATGATCATTAAAAATTTTATGCAAACGAAGTATAAATATTTATGTGACAGCTTATTTCAAGCTCAAACAGAATATGAACAATCTATTATTCAACCAAACTTGGTCAAAACTATTACAAATTATAACTTTAATGATCAGTCACAAATCTTGATGCATTTTAGTAAGAAGTTTTCCATGTTCAAATTCAGTAACTTATAAGCTCTTATTTCAATAATTTATATTTTGGCCGAGCATCTTGATATAAAAGTATCATGATACTGGAAGTGATCCTATTCAAGTATGCCAAATTTTTCAAGTGTTGTGAATGGCTTCGGTGCACCAATTGAAAAGTTCAATAGTTTCTAAATTTGGTTTGCCTATGAACAAATGAGCGCTCATTGAGAGCAATCCAATGAGTCAAAGATCATTTAATTTTGACGTTATTAAGACACTACTTGAATATTGCAAAAATGAACTATGATTAAGTAAATCAATGTGAGTCATCCAATGGAGTTTTTTTTTAGAATTTAGTTAAATTCATTAAAACAAAATATCCCTCTAAAAAATTATAAATATTCACTCATTCCTTACTTGAATGAGCGAATACAAAAGAGAACCGAGCTAACAACTAATGCGAGACACCCAACATGACAATAAACTTGTTGAAATTAAGACTCAAATGATCATGAATTTGAATTTAAAATATTTTTACTCAAAAGACATCAATATTCATTTATAATGATAACAATTTGTTGCTGGCACTTCGGTTTATAATATTAAAATGTTATAAATTTAAATAATAAATTTTATGTGTTCGATAAATAAATATATAAAAATTGTGTGGCTAGTATGTAATTTTTTTTTTTATTTTTTTATTTTACACATTATAAATTATAAATAGACAAAATGCACTACTTTTAGTGTTGCTAAATATAGGAGAAAATACAAATAAAATAAACTTTCCTTTTCCCATTAATTGTTACAAAATAGTAAGAACAAAAATAAATCAATATGAAAAAAAGCAAATTAATGGCACTCTTCCATATGGCTGAGCTTAATTTCATGGCTAACAAAGAAATGGATCATTTAAGGGCAAACGGTCACTTTCAATTTTTAATTTTTTTTTATTTTGCAGTTTGTTTATTTCTTGATTTGAATTAATTATATATATATATATATGCCATAGACATTGAATAGAGGATTACAAGTACTATTATATAAGGNTAATTGAGGTTATAATTTTATCTCAAAAAGTTCAAATATTTTTGTCATGGAAAGTATCATCAAAGTCTTATTTTAATGGTAGTAGGTTCCTAAAGTTCACATATAATGCAAAATTAAATAAAATTTGGTTCATGAGTAGCCTCTGACTATTATGAATCCTCCTAATTTTATTTAGGATATAAAATCATAAAATGTTAATAGATTACAATTTCAATTTAAACTGTTAGTTAAGCCATGAAATAAATAAATAAAAATGATAAAATTATAAAACAAAAGAAAAATTAAAGGAATTCTAGCAAATAATAACATAATTCCACAAAATAGTGAATTAACTCATCTAAATATAATAATATCCTTTGGTCATGTATAAGGGTATATTTGTAATTTTTTTATTTATATATTTACTCTTTTATTTACAAATCTTAATTAAATCAGAGATATAAATGTTGGATTTATGAGATCATGTTTAAATGACTAACGCCTTAGAGAGTCTGTGATATGGCTTAAAGCATGTTTAATTTTCTTTCTTTTTGGCACCTATTTATTGAATAAATTGTACTTTAAAGAAGTGTTTTTTCATGTTTTTTCTTGCAGATACAATAAGTAGGGAATTGGAATGACGTGGAGAAGAATTGGAATGAAGCGGAGGTGAAAAGGTGCTAAAGGCAAAATTGGAGAACCAACGTCTATGCGCCAGCCTCTGGGCTGCGCCATACCTGTGGTGCCTAGGTGCTATAACATGGCCAGCCAAACAGAGAGCTTGCTGTCTAGGCACCAGCTCGGTGACACCTGGGCGCCAGAACTGCCTAGGGCAGTTTTTGCAGTTTTCTCCACACAACCTGGGGAGTAGTTTAGGGCATATAGATGGTTTCATGGAGCATGGTTGGTGAATTTGAAAGGGGTGAACTCTTCAGAATATTGGAGAGAAGTTCTTATGAATCCTAGGATAGAAATTTGGTTGTAGTAGGCTAATTTCTCTTTATTTGTCTTGAGAGTTGGTGAGGAACTTATGTGTGTGTCGGCACTATTTTTGGTGTGGGGTTTGCCCGTAAGAAGCTGTCAGTCATCGGAATTGAAATCCCGTTNAGAAATTAGGTAATACTCCAAAAAGACATGAAATGCCTCCAAATATTAATTTGGAAGTTGAAATTTTTTATGCATGGGGATTGGATTTTATGGGACCATTTATACCATCATTTGGAAATGTATATATATTGATTACAGTGGATTATGTGTCAAAATGGATGAAGCAACCGGCTTACCTCGATCTGATGCTCAGAGTGTTTCAAAATATTTAATCAAAAATATTTTTACAAGATATGGAATGCCGATAATAATCATTACAAATGAAGGAACAAATTTTAATAATGCAAGAATTGCCAAGTTGATGGAAAAAAGTAATATTTTGCATAAGATTACAACAATTTGTCATCCCTAGACTAGTAGTCTAGTAGAAGTATCCAATCGTGAAATTAAAAAACTTTTGGAAAAAATGTGAATCCTAACAAAATGGATTGGTCTGCTAGATTAAATACTACATTATGAGCTTACAAGATAGCTTATAAGACACCTATAGGAATATGCCCGTATAGATTAATTTTTGGGAAGGCTTGTCACTTATCAGTAGAGATGGAGCATAAAGCTTATTAGCTTATTAAGCAGTTTAATTTCAATTTAAAAAAATGCTAGTGAGAAAAGATTATTGCAATTGAATGAGTTTAAAGAAATTAGGACTGAATTTAATGATAATGCTAGAATATATAAGGATAAATTGAAAGAATGACATGATCGGAAGATAATAAAAAAGGAATTTGTGCATAGACATGAAGTTTTATATTACAATACAAGATTGAAATTATTTTCTAGAAAACTGAAGTCTCGGTGGATAAGGCCATTCAAAATTGTAAATGTTCATCCTTATGGAGCTGTTAATATTGAAGATCACAAGACTAGAAAGATATTTAATATCAACTGGCACAGACTGAAACCATATTTTGATGGTCAAAGGCTAGTTTTTAAAGAGACTTTAATGTTGGGTCACCCAAAGTAAAGACTGGAAATGTCAGGCTGACGACATTAAACCAAGCGCTTTGTGGGAAGCAACCGATATTTATCAACATTTATTTTGCTTATCTATTTAGTTTGGGTTGTTAAATATTTATATTCGTAGTTTTATGGATTCCCTGTATTTGAGAAACTTGAAATTGAGAAAATATTTAAAAATATCTTTATTTACCTAATTTAAAGAAGATTTCATAATTAATTGGATTTAAAATGAAATGGCGCAAATTTTGGAACTAGCGTCGGAGGAGCCAGATTGGCGTCTGAGTTGCCTTTTTCCACAGAGCTGGCTCTTAAAGCTCCAGAATTGGCACCTGAAGCATCGCAGCAACCAGAATGACTTAAAACATTTCGAAAGGTAGTTTTTGGTGGTTTTGGTGGGTTTTCTTCCTAAGAACTCCCAAAAACTAATTCCTAAACCTTTTTTGGAGGGGAAAATAGGGGAAGTGTCAATATATTTCAAATCCAATGGCTTCCCACTCTAAAGATACTGCGAGATATGAAATTTCTGTCCAGAGGAAGTTCATCAGTTTCAATGCGCAGAAGTTATATGATCGATTTTGTGTGAAGAAGAGGCTAATGAAGGAAAAGGGATTTGTGAATAGAGGATTCAACACACCGAATACTTGAGTAGAGGAGATTATTGCACAGAGAAGCTCGGAAGTGCTTTGTTATACCACTGACGCCATAGTTGCCCCTGTGGTGAAAGAGTTTTGAGCCAATCTTCATGGAGTCAACTAAGGAATTGTCTACGTGCGAGGCAAGTGTGTACAATTCATTCGAGAATAAATGATATGTTTATGATAGAAAGTGTACCTATTTTCCACTATGAAAGTTTTGCCCTTACAAGAGAAAATATGAACGAACTCTGTCGATTTCTTACTGATGAAGATGCAAATTAGGAGACTAGAGATAATGGGAATGTAAGTTTTTCTTCATCATTGTTGAATTCTACATCTAAGGCGTGGCATTTATTTGTTGCATCAAAATTACTTCCTACAATGAAAACCAGTAAGGCGACTAAGGAGAGCTATATTCAAACTAAAAAATCTATTAATGTGGGTGCAATAATTGTAAAATCTGTTTTAGGTTTGACAACCAATGGATCTACTATTGGACTAGGACATCCATCTACTATTTTTATACTATGCAGTCAATCGCAAGTGCCTTATGAAAGTTGGGAAAAAAGTGCTTCTTCCTTGGAAGCCTATGAACCCAGAAGTTTATTGCAACTGCATAAGAATGAGGGATGAGAATGATATGAATATAATGATGGATCAATCAACCCAAAATTCATTACTTATCCAGCCTTCCTTTAGTTCAAATGTACTTTTGAAGAGTATACATTTAGATGGGAAAGTTTCTGAAATGTTGGATCATTTGGATTCGAGGATGAAGGACCATTTTTAACACACTGGATATATTGAAGATGTTTGGTACGTATGTTCAAGAGCATGCTTGGATCGAGGAAGATTCAATGGATGAAATTCCTTATCGACCTTTTTACAACTTGCACATGCACTACCAATCCATGGGAGACATACAAGAGGACGAGAGTGAAGAAGATGTTTGAACTCACTTAATGTACGTAATGCTTATTTAATTTTGCTTAATTATGTTATGGTGTTATGTTGAATTCATTAACTTTCATTGTTGGATTTTATTTGTGTCAGTTGTTGAGTATTTTGATACTTAGTTTTCAGTGTTAAGATGTTTGGTTTGTTTTGGACACTGAATGAAAGTTTGTTGGCTTGAAAATTTTAAGTATGTGTCGGCACTATTTTTGGTGTGGGGTTTGCCCGTAAGAAGTTGTCGGTCATCGGAATTGAAATCCCGTTGCCCGCTTCGGAAGGATTTAAAAAGTTGGGTTTTTTTTTTTTTTAAAAAGATGAGTCAAACTGACTCCATAATTTTCATAGTTTAGATGAAAGAGCACTTTATCTCAAATCTTGTANAATTTATCTCATGGGTAAATTTTTTTTTTATTTTTAAAAAGGGATAAAGAGAGGGATAAATCAAAGTACTTGCTATACCACATGTCAATACCCTATGATGTCATTTTTACTGCTCATTATAAGATTTAACCAAGACCCAACCCTTGGTTAATCACTTTAACCCAAGCTAAAGCCTAAAATCGTGAGACCTCACATGGCCAACACCCAAATTCATGCCAAGAAGCCACCTTAGCCCAAATTGAGCTGAGAGCTCCTCTGCTTAACACTTAAGCAGTGAGGAAACCCCTCAATTGGCCAGACAAGCTTCCCCTTGGCTAATTTCTATAAAATTCCCCTCACATCCATGAATAGGTAAGAAAGGAAAAATTTTCACCAAGTCCTCCTAAACTCCTTAGAGAGCTTCTTTAAGAGTCCCTTAGCACATTACAATCTATTTCCCTCTCCCAATTCCACCACATAAATCCAATTTTGAGTTTGAATTTCTGCCTGAAACCAGGATAAACTTCAATCCTAACCTACACAACACCAAACTTCAAATAAATTAGTTGTACACCATCACAACAGTGAAGGAAGCCAAACCCCCATCAATTTCCCCTCTGAAATAGCCTAAAACTACAATAGATGATAGATGCATTTTAGCTGTAAGGTATGTTGATCTCAACATGCCTTGTAATTTATCTAAAACAATCACCAACGGAGTCACCAGAAGCTGTCGGCACTATTTTTGGTGTAGGGTTTGCCCGTAAATAGTTGTCGGTCATCGGAATTGAAATCCCGTTCCCCGCTTCGGAAGGACGTTTAAAAAATTTAAATTTTATAAAAGATGAAGTCAAACTGACCCCATATTTTCATAGTTTAAATGAAAGAGCGCTTTACCTCAAATCATGTATCTATCCTGAAAGATGAACACAAAAGAAAGTTATGACATCCATTTTGGTCTGCGAAACCAATGTATTGGCCGATAAGTTCCCCTATTGAATATAAGGAATTAAATAGGGTTTATTTTATGCTGGGTTTGGGAAAAGCTTCCTATAAGGGCAAGCCCCTATAGTTAATTACATCATAGATAACTAAAGTTACGTAAGAATACTCTCAATAAAAATCAAGAAAAATTACCTTCAAGGAGTTCAAATGGTAAGGACATTTCAAAGATATCAAACTAAGAAGTGTGAAAAAGGATTGGTTTAAATTTGGAACATTTTGTTTTGGAGTTCAAAGGAGGAAACACTAGAGGATGTCACGGATCCGAAGGAAAACTTCGGTGACTTCCCAAGCTGCCCTATTATTTGGCTTCAATTTAGGAGAAATCATTTAGATGTTTCATCCTGCAATTTTTTATTTATTTATTAGGATTTATATTTGTATGCAGCACTCAACACAAATAACCTTGAAGATGTGAGGATTTAAGTCGGGACAAATGACTACCTCGGAATCCTAAGGCGAGTTAGGGCTTAGATTGTACAACAGGATTGTATGAATGACAACCTCGGAATCCTAAGGCAAGTTTAGGGCTTAGATTGTACAACAGGATTGTACAAAGCTAAAAATATGTGTTTGAGGATTTATGTTGCACTAGGCAAACAACCTCGATATCCTTTGGCTTTGTTGTTTTAAACGACAACCTCAGAATCCTAAGGCAAGTTAGGGCTTAGATTGTACAACAGGATTGTACAAATGCCTAAAAGATGAGTTTGAGGATTTATGTTCCACTAGGCAAACAACCTCGATATCCTATGGCTTTGTTGTTTTAATTCCTAAGGCGAGTTAGGGCTTAGATTGTACAACAGGATTGTACAAATGCCTAAAAGATGTGTGGGATTTATGTTCCACTAGGAAAACAAACTCGAATTTTTATGGCTTTGTTGTTTAAAACTAAAGAAAGATGTGTTGTTGTAGATCCTCTTGCTGTCAAAGATGGTCGGGCTGCCCACCATGTAAGCTCCAAGCTCATCGTTGTAGCAGAGTTCAAGTTTTCTAGGNTTGCGAAAGAACTTCAAAAGAAGTTCGGGAAACACTTCTTCGCCAAACGAAATTTTTCTTGTGTGGCATCGTGCACTACATCGTAGATGAGCTTTGTATCGAACTCTTAGATTTTTTTCTAGGCTCCAATGGCATATTAATGCTTTGCATATCTCATTTAAGGCCCACATATAAATATTTTCTTCATATAAGGCACGTTCAATTTTAGGACGATGGAGCCTGACCCAACCTTAAACAAATGCATTTTATTTAATGAGGGAGGGATGCGTGGGCAACAAAATTTTAAAATCTTGGGGTTGAAATTTAGTCTTTAATAAAATAAACCTCTCAAAATTTTATTTTCAGAATGCCGAAAAGACAAAAAGAATATGACCTTGAAGATGGAAAGTGAAGAAAGTGCTAAGAAAAATGAATTAACATTGAATTTAGTTGTCCATGTTAATGATTTAAAGTCATTAATAAAGTTTATACCCTGAACCTTAGATTGTGTTCAAAAATATGTTATGTGTCTCTTTTTTATGTTCAATATCACTTTATTTTTGTAAAGTTACTTTTGTTGAATCCAAAAATGTCATATGGATGACACCGAAGGAACGGAGCGTTGAACGGATGAGAGGAACAGAGAGATGAATAAAAGTGGAATGCTAATAACACAAGTTTCCTCAGAATGCCTCTAGTCGTATTTATAGATCATAGGAGGTGTCCGGTAAGTTACACATTTGTCTCTGTTTTAATAGGAACATCACAAGTAATTAATACACCATTACATCTTTACATATTTATATCTGATTCTAGGATCCTTTAATATTTGTAATCATCGTTGGCACAATTTCATATTCATAACAATTTGAAGTGGGGTATTAGTGATCCATTGATGTTAGCATTCGGTCATCTTATAATCATTCAGTCAATTGTAAGGTTTCGGTCAAGGTTGACGATCTTCAGTCGACCGTAAATTCTCCGGTCGACCTTCTAGAATTAAATCCTTGTAGAGACCTCTTATCATTAAGATGAACTTACACCATCAAGTAGTGGATGCATCACCATATTCTGATGGGCAGCTCTCCCTTAGATAGAGATTTAACGGAAAGTTGGAAAGATGTTCAATGGAGCGATCCTTGGTTCAATTAGTGAATGATCCTAGAATCGGTTGAGGGATTTGATTACAGATGATTTTCCCTAAGATCAGGTGCATAATGTGCCTTTACTCTTCCTTCGGTCGGCTCATGATTTCAATTGAATGAAATGACGCGTGGCGCTTCTATCTTTTTACTATTTTGAAGTAGTCTTTTGGTACTTTATTCACAATATATGTTAGATCTTCTCGATAATTCTCCTGTCATATTTTCAATGTACATATTTAGTTTCACGATTCTCTTATTTATTTAAAAGTGACAAATGCAATAATAATAAAAGAATTAAATAAAGCAATTTATTTATGAATTATGTAATAAGTAATTCTAATAATTGTACTCTCTAGATTTTTGTATTGGTATTATCTATCAATAGGGTATGCTCAGCAATTTTCCTTCATCATTACTAAATTTTCTAACCTTCAATCCGTTTTAACAAAGGATAGTGATGGTGAGCAATAAAAATCAACAAATGAGGAGTCTATGTTAAGGGAATTTGTGCTTTCGATTGATAAAATCCAACCTTACACGGGCAAGAAAACAAAAGTTGAGAGCACTCAGTTTGCTCGCAAGAAGAAGTCTGTGGAGGAAAGCCAACAAGAAGAAAAGCGGTATGGAGGTGAAGGATGGTCGGCTGGTGTGAAGATGCCAGCATAAGGGATTTATTCAGAAGAGACCAACTTGATCAAGCAAGCAGTGATGAAGAAGTAAGGAGTGGAAGAGATAGCTGAGTCATCTAACTTGTTGTCACTTCTTGGGGTGAGGAGTGGGATGGTTGTTTGCATCACTGATGCACCGATCCTGGCCCCTGATTCAATCTGCTAGTTGTTAGCTCAATCGTCTGCATAGAAAAAGTTGAAGGCAGTTGTACCAACATAGTTCTCATCGTACGAGGGTGTTGTTCTACCACCTAAGTTTGTCGAAGCCAACCGCTCCGGCATCATACCGCTAACCTGCGAGAGTCTCAGTACATCAAAGATGGAGAGGTTAATTAGTAAATAAAATTAACTTCTTAAATGGCTAGTTCATCCCTTATTATGTTGACATCTAATTATTTTTGTGGATGAAGTCTTGCAAATCATCAATTCCCCGCTCATAGAAGTCGGCCAATCCTTTCCTCAAGAGGTCGTAGGACCTTCTACTCTGATTCCGAGTGAAAGTACTTATGGCCATTTACCAACACCGATAAATGTTGAGAGGGAGACCAACGGATGGTGGGATTCCCATGAGTCGTTAGCCCACTATATAAACAAAATGATGGAGTCCTTTGCTCAGGCAAACGACCTCCAGAGGAAGACTACCAAATCTAATCTAAAGGAGGAGCTAGAAGTCAATTACAAAGATATGGTGACCCTTCAAATCGAGGTAGAAACCAACTTGACTTCCCCAGTTTGAGTGAAAGAAGAAGGTGCAAAAAAAATTAAGGTTGGGGTATGTTATATTTGAGTCTCGTGAGTCGGGATTTGCTGTTGCGCAATGTGGTTGTTGATCCTTCTGTAATTTACTTTTTATCAGAAATAAAATTTTAACTTTTTTGTCAAATTTTTAAAATTTTCATCATCATGTATTATTGATTTTTCTTCTCGGTTTAATGTTGATTTTTAAAGTTGGAGATACAGATTAAAGATGTTTCAAATTTTCTAAATATCCTATATACCTAGGATTAAACAAAAAAATAAAGTTGCGTTTTTCATTTTTCACTTCACCTTCCTTTTAGTAAGTCTCTTGCAAAGCTCTATGAACTCCAAATATTCTCCCCAATAGCTCTATTCGGTGAGGGCGACCGAGCGATCAGCCTTGACATCATTTGATGTGGAGTTATTATATTTCACTTGTGTGTATGACATAAGTATCATTGTTGAGTGGGTTGAGCCAATGTTAGGGTAGCTAATTACTTGGGCGATGACCTGATTTTCTATCAGGACCTGTTCTGATGAGGACTCTAACTGTCTTTCTATTTAAACATCTAGTCAATATTGAACCACTATGGAGTTATCCTTGCCCAAATTAAGTCAAACTCAATTACAAGAGTGATGACTTATGTCGGATGAAGATCCCATAGTCTTGGGAGTTGTTCTTCCACTTGTTATCATTCAGGGTAGAATTGGGTGGGTATGTTGTTTTTGGCACAACCCACAAGTTCCATCTAATAGACTTAGTGAACAATAAAAAATTTTTGAAGCTTCGATTTCTTTAGTGGTTCAGTGAAAATTGAGGAATCACCACTAGGCCAACCAGAGGCCCATAAAACAAGAGGAAAGGACTTCCATCTTGACTCAAATCACTTGAGTCAATCATCCTGGGGGAAACATATGTTGGTGATTTAGTATACTAACCAGGTGATCATTAATTGGGATGTTGAACCCTTCTAAGTAAGGTTCTAAAGAGGCAATCTGATAAGGTTGCACAGCTTTTAAATAAAAAGCTGAGGAAGAAGAAGAGAAGTGATGCTTCTGAGGAGAGGTTGAGGAAGAGGAAGTGGGTGACCCTATAGGTGTAACAACCTCATATTCAAAATTACTGCACTCTATCTCCAAAACTTCAATTTTTGTTTCAAAAAAAGTCACTAGAGAATTAATATTGATCTAATGGAAACCTTCCTTTATGAACTTAGGAGATTCGGGGGATTACCACCGAGACGAGTTGACACCTTCTATATTTGGATCGAGGGCTTAGAAGTCCTCTAAACGTCCATCGACATAGCAAGCTTTCCGACAGTCAACCTAAGGCCGCATTGCTCTATTTGAAAGACAGGAAGCCAGTCAGCCTTCTCTACAATACTTAGCAAGACCAGCTAATCCAGTCAAGGTGGTGAGTTTGGAAGAATGCTCAAGAGAAAAGAAGCCTGAGCTAACCGAGTAGGCAGAACATCATTAGAAAGGAAAGGCCCTGACTACAGAATCTAACACTTCTATTCTCTATCCTCCTAAGAAACGAAAGGGGGCAAAGATCACTGGAGTTCAAATGGGACTAGTTTCCTCTAACCCCATAGAGAGTTGAATATGCCACGAACATTATAGACATTCTTTAGTCTATGGATCTTGAGAAGCATTTGTGTAAACTCAAACACGTGGAAATATGTCATTTGATTAACTTATTCAGCTACTCGGTTATGCCATTATAAATCACTTAAATTTTTTTTTATCTAAGCATGAGGAACAGGCCTCTGAAGGTGGAGGCAAAAGTGAAGGAATTCAAGATGTAGGCGATGACATCAGCAAATCAAGCGTTTGAGGCAAAGAATAGGTGAGAGCGTACTGAGGTAGAGTTGGAGTTAGCGCTAGAGTGGATTTCTATCCATCAAGAAGAAAATGCTAAACTAACAAAGTAGATGGCCAGTGATCCACCTTAAAATTACCCTATTTTTTGTGCTTATTTTATGATCATTTTATACATGTTTTTAGTGATATTGCACTTTAAGGAAAGGTATTTTATATGTTTTTGGTTTAAGGAATATAGAATGGACATTTAGAAAAAAATGAGGTTAAAATGAGCAAAAACGGTGCACTTTATATGGCAATGCAGTGCCGCCCCTGGTGTTATAGCGCCACAGACGAATGTAATGAGCGCTATAGTGCTAATAACTACTCTTCTAGAAGATTCAATGAATTTGATTGAATTTTTAAGGGGGTTTTGAAGCAACCCTTGTTTATTTTTAGAGATCTACTAAAAGGATGAAAATGAGACAAAAAAGAAAACTTTTGAGCAGCATTTGAAGGCATTAGGTAGTTCTACTTTTGTGCTTAAGTGTGTTTTATGTTTGTAAGTAAGAGTTTGGAGAAATCTTTTAGGAGACTCTAGAATTTGTGTTGGGGAGAAGACATATTGTATTTTGTATTTGTGTTTAAGTTTTTATTTCTAAGACTTGAATTTCAATACAAATTATATGTTTTGTTTATTATCCATAAATGTGAGTAGTTCCCTTTCTTTCTTCTTGCATTTGGGAATTAGTCTTGTGGGATGAGAATGATTTAAAGATTTATTTTTACTTTAAAAAATTTTGATGACATTTTCACCATTTTTTCATTGACTTTACAAATTGACCACTTGTAAGATAAGCTTTGTTGATAAACATAAAGACCGGGAGAGCTATGATTTCACCCAACTAGTAATTGTCACACTTCATTCTAGCCAGAGCCATTGTGATCACCTAAGGGGGAGCGCAAATAGATAGAGAGATAAGTTTTGATGATCATAAAATTGAGGTTTCTAGGGTGACAATTTATGAAGCTTGGGAAAGATTTAATTAACTCCTTAGAAAGTGTTCACATCATGCTTTACCAGACTGCTTAATCATTCAAAATTTTTAAATTGAATTAGTAAGATCCCTAAGATCTATCATAGATGCTACTGTTGGTAGTTCATTAATGTCTAAATCATTTGATGAAGCCTATGCTTTAATTAAAGAAATGGCTACAAATAATTTTCAATGCCCTTCTAAAAGGGTAAATCTTAAGAAAGTAGCCAATATTTATGATAACGATGCTATTTCAGTGGTTGTTTCTCATGTTGCTGCATTATCTAGGAAAAAAGACCAAATTGGAATGAATTTTATTAGAACACCTCATTTGATTGAAGAAAATTCATTATGACAAATGATTGATTCTGAAACTTCTATGGAAACTATAAATGTTATTAAAATACCCAATAACCCATATTCCAATTATTACAACCCAGAATGAAAAAATCATCCAAATTTTAACTGGAATAATAATTCTGGTGGTGGAAGTCAATAATGGGGAAATAGTCAAGTAAACACATTGGGGAACTGGAACCATCATGGTAATACTAACTTTAGACCTACTTATCCTCCTGGATTTAACAGTAATTAACGAGTTAAGGAAAAAAAGCTGTCTATAGAAGTAGTGGTGTTACAAATGAGTATTCAAATACAAAAATTAAAGTGCTGCTATTCAAAATATAGAGAATCAACTGGGAAAATTGCTAATGCCTTTATTAATAGACCTTAAGGAACACTTCCTAAGAATGTTGAGTTCAATCCTAAAGATAAAAGTAAAGAAATTCAACAAGTTAAAGCTATCCAACTAAGAAGTGGAAAAGAATTTAGTGATGTTATTCAAAAAGAAATTGAAGTTGAGAGAGAAGATACATAAATTGAAAAATCTGAAGAAAGTATTCCTAGGAAAATGTAAACAACTATTTCTCCAACTAAGAATAATTTAGAAAGACTACCACCTCCTTTTCCTCAGAAGCTTAGATAGCTTAAACTTGATCAACAATTTTCATGATTTTTTAAGATATTTAAAAAACTTACAATTAATATTCCTTTTGTAGAAGCTTTGGAATGAATGCCAAGTTATGCTAAGTTTTTAAAAGAAATTTTAAATAAAAAAAAGGAAGTTTGAAGATTATAAGACTATTGCACTTAGTGAAGAGTGTAGTGTAATAATTCGGAAAAAGCTTTTTCAAAAGCTCAAAGATCCTAGTAGTTTCACCATACCTTGTGCAATTGGAGAAAAATTTTGTAGAAATGCTTTAAGTGATTTGGGAGCAAGCATTAATCTCATTTCATTATCTATATTTAGAAGATTTGGTTTAGGATACATTTCTCCCACTACTTTAACCCAACAGTTAGCTGATCTATCTATTACATATCTTAAAGGGGTTATAGAAGATGTGTTGGTTAAAGTGGATAAATTTATTTAAACATTCAAATCCTGTTGTAGAGGCTAACTCATTTGAACTTAAACCTTTAATTATACAAATGATACAAAATAATCAGTTTGGAGGAACACAACCTGAGGATCCTAATTTACATTTAGCTAGTTCTTAAGAACTATATCCTACATTTAAATATGTTAGCGTATCAAATGATGTCGTCAGACTTTGACTTTTTCCTTTTTCATTAAGGGATAAAACTAAGATGTGGTTAAATTTGTTAGCACCTGAATCTAAGTATTTTCCACCTTTGAAAACTGTGATGCTCAAAAATGATATTACTTCTTTTACTCAGTATGAAGGAGAATCTATATATGAAGCTTGGGAAAGAATTAAGGAACTCCTTAGAAAGTGTCCACATCATGCTTTGCCATACTGGTTAATCATTAAAATTTTTATAATGGGTTGTTGACCTCACTTTTGGTTGAGGTTTAGTTTTTCCTTTTTAGTAGCCTAAGGTCTAGCCATAGGACTTTCCTACTGACTATTCTTAGAAAATTAGGAAAGGAACCCTCAACATTAGAAATTCTACACTCCTCTTTACTCAACTTGAAGTTCCACATATTGGTCATAACCTCTAGCACTTAGTAGGTGGAGTCATTATGGGGGAGCTCAAGATGAGTCACCCTTAGGATTGTTGGACCTTAGGGTTGACCCTGGGTATTGGTCTAGAGCTAAGGCACTCACTTGCAATCACTTACACTCACAATCACTCACTGCCCTAAACCCAAAATTTCTAGGCTCTAGTCCCTTGATACTTTTGGGAGACTCCTGTAGGTGATCCCCTAAACCCATTAGCTCTAGGCTAGGGTTTGACTAAGACCACTACATAGAGGACCCAAAATGGGGTTTCCATTGGTCCATGGCTTATTGATGGTGGTTGGCCAATAACTCTACCAAGACACCCAACCTAGCCTTTCGCCCCTAAATTCCCCCAAATTACCTAGATACCTTTGGAACCCCAAATTTGGCCAAATTTTCCAAATCTACCCAAAATACCCAACTTGGTTCAAAAATCATTTCAAACACATTGACAACACCCAAACTACCCAAAATCACCAAAATTGGCCAAATTACCAAAATATCCCTCCTTACCCCAAATTCTAAAAATTCCAAAAACTCTCAAAACCCCCTAAATATTTCCAATTTCATTTTTCTCAACTATCACATGACCCAATTTGGCCAATTTGACCATCTTTGACCAAAACCCCCAAATTGCCCTTTAAAGGCCCATATGTTCCCAAATTACCTCAAATGTCTATCCAATTGGTCTCAATTTACCCCAATTTCAATTCTAAACTCAAACTAACCCTTGATGTGACCAATATAGACCAAATCTAAGCTCAATTGGTCCATGATTTGAACCCAATTTTGAGCTAAACCAAAAACCCAAATTTGGCTCTATGACTTGGTTCCATCAAATTGAACCCATGACCTACTCCATTTACTACAATTTGTGTTAAAAAGCCTTCATAACATCCCCATACATCAAACTGGACCTTCAATTCGCCTTGGTGAGGCCTCAATTTCATTTGATTTCAACCTAAGTCAAAAAGCCCCAAATTTACCCCAAATTGACCATGTCTCAAAATCTCACCAAATTGAGGGCCTTAACCCAAAAATTTCTACTCTATCCCTTCATGAAAAATTTTCACAAAATCTCCCTTGATCATGTGGATCATTCAATTTGGACTTAGCCCAAGGCTAGCTCAACCTAGACCCATGTCTAACCCAACATGCCCAAATTGGCCAAATTTAAAAAAATCCCTCAAATTGACCTACCAATTGAACTCAAAATCACTTGAACCCTTCACCAAAAATCTTCATAAAAATCATCTACACAATGTTGATTAATCAACTGGGTCAATTTACATGGCTAACTTAGCTCAAACCCTAGCTTTGATCACTTGGACCCACATTGAACCAATGCATTAAAGATGGCCTAACTAACCCAAAGTCATCAAATTAACTCCACCTCAGCCATTGGTTAAACCCTAAGACTAAGCCAAAGCCCATCTAACTGAAGCTAGATGAGCAATGGAAAGAAATCACCCAAATTAAGGGATCTTATTTCCAAAAATACACATGCTTAAGATACCCTTGCCAAAACTAAACCCCATTACATTAAATTGCTATGATAGATTCCCCTGGATGCCGTGAGCACCTAGCCACCTCCCCCTGCCATCCTAGTCACCAGAGAAGCTAAAAACTGAGAGCCACCCCCATGGAACTTCACCCAAATCAAACCTAGAGGCCTGCTCAGCCAAATTAAATTTTAGAGCTCCCCTGCCCTCCACCTAAGCAGCACAATGCACCCCCTAATTGGCCATGACAGCCACCCCTTAGCCATTTTTATAAAAAGCACCTCCCACGGCCATGGGAGGTGATGCTAAAAATTTCTTAGAGAGGCCTCTCCAAACTGACCACAGAGCTTCCCTAAGATTCCCTCAGTGCATTCCAACTATTTTCCCTCACCAATTTCCACTGCCGGAGTTCAATTTTGAGCTTGAAATCTTGCCAGAAATTAGGACAGAGCCCAATACACCTCCACAGTCTACCAAACTCAAGTTAACATCACCCACACCTTCACAACAGTGAAAGAAGCTTAAGCCCCATCAAATTCCTCTCTCACGGAGCCTCTACCATAGCTCTAGAACAACACCCAAATCTGGTCGTGATCAAAATCATATCTAGGCCTTACACCAAGACTAGAGACTCAATCCCTAGCCTCTTTGGATCACAAAAAATGTTCCAAGACTCTCTGATCGAAGCTTCATTTCTCAGAGCAAAGGTATAAAATCTCTCCCCCTCCTGAGCCTCTTTTGATTCTCCATTTGCTTAGAGTTAATTTGATGGCTTGATCACCTTATGGATGTGTTTGTCTAGTCTAAATGAGTGTTTTAAAAAAAAATTCATCCAATTTGGTTAAGAAATGAGAGAGATCTTAAGGCTAGAAGATGGACGGTTCTCGGGCTAGGCTATCGGAGACGATGACGGAGCGTCGTCCGATTGTGCGTGTATCGGATGGACGGTTGAGATGAAGCCGAACAATGCTTCTTTACATGAACAGCGGGACGCGTGGCTGCTTATGTGGATGGCGATGTCAAATGGGAGCGCGCCGCATGGAATTTGGAACTGCCTAAGATCTACATGGCGCTGCGCTGTTTAAATATATAAATAGTGATTTTTCCTATTTATTTAAATACCCCTAATTTCAAAAATTCATATCTTGGTGTAGCAAAATCACAAAAATAAAATAAAAATATCCTCTTGCTCAGTAAATAGAGGAAAACAATATGAAAATAATTTGGAGTCCATTTGAAGCATATTTTATTTTTAATTAATTAAATACTGATTTGGATGTTTTGATTCTCCATGCATGTAGTAATTGCACTATGGCTTGAAATTTTAGCATGTTGTTGCCTCTATCATAGGGAACATTCCCTGATTTTTCCAAAGTCAGAGGAGGTCCGCAGACAGAGAATCATATTTTTTAAGTTTACGTGCATTATTTTCTTAAAATAATAATGGAAATTAACATGTCGCCTAGAAAAATTAAAGAAAAATTTGGAAGGTTTATGATGACCAGAGAGCCTTTAGGAAAATTTCTTATGAGTCAAGTCATTCAAAATACACCTAATCTTCACAAACCTTAAATCAATAAGATAATCAACTTTGAAAAATATAAACAACAAAATGACTTGATTTTTTATCTCCACTATTGTTTATGATCCAGAGAACTCACCATAAAAATTCCAAAGTATTTTGAGTTCATTTGGTAACTTAAGTTGATTTTTAAAGATAAATAACATTTTTGGCACTTAAATGATTTTTTAAAAATCAAAATATAACTAAAAAATTTATAAAAAAACTTATTTTTTGAGTTCTCTTGGATCAGGGATATTTTTCTAAAAATAAAATGGTATTTAAAATAAAAACTTCATTTTTAGTCTTTTTAAATATTTAAATAATTAAAAATCCATAAAAATCACAAAAATAATAAAATTCATGAAAGATGTTTTGAATTGCTTCCTAAGCACTTAGGAATAATTAGAATAATTTTTCTGATTTTTTAAATAAAGATACTGAATTTCAAACCTTAAAAATATTTTTTAAAGGCTAAAATGAGTTTTCACTAATAATAATTCCAGTAAATTAAATAAAACTCAAAAAAATATAAAATTTTCTTCTCTAAGTTCTATGACCTTAGGAGGATTTTTCAAAAATATAAAACTTAATTTTCTCTATTTAAAAAATTTATATTTAAAAAATACCCCATAATTTAAAATAATTCTTAAAATTCATATAAAATTTAAAACATCATGAAATTTGGTCCAAAAGCTCCTCTAGTTTAGGTCTACCTTCAGTAAAAATTTTAAGGAATTAGGATTTACCTTGGTCAAGTTAGAAATTTTCTTTAAAAAATCATTTTTTTTGCATGAAAATAATTATATAAATTAAATTAAATTTTGAAAAATCATAGATAAAAATCCGTTGCCAATCCCAAGCCCGGATGCAAAAAGTGGAGGGTTGCGTTAGGTAGTCGACAGCCAGCGTAAAACTTGTCGAAAAANCTATATATATAAAAATAAACTTTTGTTTTTAATTAACATGCTGTTTTTTATTTTTTCCGTCTAGCTGTCGAAAATAGTTTGAGTTTAACAAATTTTCAAAGGTTTTCAAGAAGCTATAAAAATACAAGAGCTCTCATTGTAAGTAACACAAGCCACAAAGGAAGCTATATACCCNCTATCAGTTGAAGAACTGGTGACTAAATGACGGTTATTCTTTTGGCATAAACTTATGATTATAATCCACCGGTAAGACGTCATATCAGAACAACCCTTAAAAATTTCGTCGAGTGAGGGATTTCGGACAAGTAAAAAAGCGACAGTCTCTTTATATATAAAAATAAACTTTTGTTTTTAATTAACATGCTGTTTTTTATTTTTTCCGTCTAGCTGTCGAAAATAGTTTGAGTTTAACAAATTTTCAAAGGTTTTCAAGAAGCTATAAAAATACAAGAGCTCTCATTGTAAGTAACACAAGCCACAAAGGAAGCTATATACCCAAATCATAAACACCACGGCAAATGAGTTGTGTTGATGAACTATATGAAGGATGTCTAGTTATATAGGTAACAAAAGATTTTACTATTTTTAAATTCAACAAGTTATGAGTTCAATCTAAATATGACTATACAAAAAATTAGATTAAGTGAAGAAGTCCATTTTGAAGAAATCTATTAATGAAAGAAGAAAACTAAAATACTTTTATTTCCAAATCCAACTTATACATGCCGAAAGATTTCAATCATTTTNTGGTAGAAATCTATATTTCTACTCCTATTCTAAAAACCCTAAACTTTCTCCACACTTTTCCTAACATTCCTCTCACTATAACTCTCTTTTTCTAACCTAAATTCATTCTTTTAAAGTGTAGGGATGAAGTATGAAGAGTTGCCACAAGCACCCTTCCAAAAAGTGTCCAAATACATTGAATTTCAGCCCACAACCGTCCCGGGCGTCGTCGACAAGCTTTTCTGTCATTTTTCGGTCTTCTCAGGTAAATCTCACCGTCGGCGCCGTTTTGGCGCCGTCAGCGAGCAGACTGCGCAGCTCCACCGTTTCGCTCCGTTTGGCTCCGTTTCGCCCCATTTCAGTTGCGTTGTGTTCCTAACGGATAGTCCTACAAAATAAGCATGAAAACAACCTTCCTTTAAAGAGTAATCTCATTCAAAAATATGCAAGAAGTGTAAAAGGGATTAAGCATCGAAAGACTTATCGAAAGGTGATAGGGCAAAATTTCATTTCTTGCTCGTTTTTGCTCCAAATTGCACAATTTTTGCATATTTTTGCTCCAATGAGCATAATTAATCATACCTGCAATAAATCACAAAAAATACCCTTCTTTAAAGTGCAATATCATCAAAAATAGTGTAAAATAGGTATGGAAATCTCAACATATTTTCCTTTGGTCAAATCTCTATGTGACATTGTTTGTTATACTAAATTTTATAGTGATTAACATGCCAATTATTACATTTTACGCTCTTTTTTTTAAAAAATTTTATGTGGCATGTATATGATATAAAATAAGTTTGGGGGAGAGAGTTATGCATGTATACTTGTCTTAAAGTAATTCATAATTGAGTTATTTATTTTACTTTAATGTGGTGACTCATGCTAGAAATCTTGATAATTTAGTGAGAATATATAACAACTTTTCATTCAAACTATGAATACTCATTAAAGGAGGGGAATTATAATTAATGTCTTAATACCTCAGTCTTTCAATTTAACAACTCCTACCTGAACCCTAAAAAGTCTTAGAATAACTTAAAATATGTAATTAAAATATAAGTAGTTAACCAAAGATATTAAGCCTTTTAATTATCAACTCAACTTGTTTTGCTAAGTATTGTCTTCTGAATGAATTATAATATTTAAGAGTTCACTTTAAGAGAGAATTTGAGATTATCTATTATGGGACTTTAGATATTTAAAAAGTATGTTTAATCAGATATATTAATTCTCAATGGAATTGAAAAAGTGAAAAATAAAAATGATTGAATAAGCTAAAAAGAAGAAAAGAGATAAAAAAAAAATATGAAATGCTTGATTCAAAAGAAAAAAAAGTAGACAGTCTCCTAGACAAGAAGTTTGAAGTGAGCATAAAAATAAAATAAAAAACGGTGTTTAAGTCCTTTCCTAATTAATATGAATTGAAACTTCCATAAAAAAAGTTCTTATGTACTATATTCAGAAAAAAAAAATTAAGTGATTTTGGGTTGGTCGATTGACTATTAATTGATTGTAAAATGTTATTGAAAAATGAAATATTTTAATCAGATTAAAAGTTTTGATTTATGCTTACGATCAAAAGAAAGGAACTAATGAAAGGGTCATGTTATTAGATATTAATGAAATCTAATTCTAAAATGATATTTTCATATTTTTATATTTCACTCAGGTAATCTTGTGAGAGGATCAGAAAGTCCCACATGAGAGCTATAAACATCCTTAAGTCCCAAATTTAGGATTGAAATTATTTAAGTGCAACTAATATACAAGTTTAGGGGAATTGATATGATGTAAATTTATATTATTTTACCTATGTGTTTTCTTTTTTATTTATCATGATTTTACACTTGTTGAAGGTTATTTGTGGTATTGTATAGGTTATAGGGGTTGAACATGCTTCATGAAGCTAAAAGATGAAGCAGACGAATGAGCTCGATTGACTTAACCCAAAATGATAATTATGTCGAGCTTGTTGTTGGTCTAAAATAGTTAAGTCAGCTTGCAATGTGGCCAGACCGACTGCGACATAGTTACGCCAGGTCGTGGCGTAGTCATGCAATGGCCTGGCCATTTCTAATTTGGAAAGCATTTTCATGGTGATTTTCATAAGAACTATATAAAGAGATACTATGAGATGATTAAAGCTTCCTTGGATATTGTGGAGACTGCTACTCCTTAGGTTGCAGTAGAGTCTCTGTCAACCTTTTGGTTTCTCCAATGGTTTTTTTGAGAAAGATTCCTAGGATTATTTCTTGTGAGTTTGGAGAGGTTGCGAGGAAAGATTGAAAGCAATTATATGAGAGGCATCAACGAAAATTTTGTTTTAAATGGAGAGGATCACAATGTATTGCAATGACCAATTGACTCAAGTATTAGTTTTTTGTACTCTTTTTTTTGTTCTATTTCTTTATCTGCAATAATACTTTTGTGATTTATTTTCTTGTACATATTAGTTAATCTCATTTTCATACTTCTGTGATGTAAGGTACGTGGTCTTCTTAATGTTTTCTCCTATGAATTTTGTTCCATAGATGTCTTTTTCGTGGTTGGATTTCATGTATTAATGTTCTAACATTTTGGTCTTAATTTACTTTGAATGTGACTCGATAAAATGTTAAAATTGTTTGTGATCTAACACTTCTAATGGTTTCTAGATGAACAAGTTTGTTAAAACATAATAGTCTAGTGGAATAGACATATTGCTATTAAGAAATTGTAAGCTAAATAGCAAAGTAGAGAATTTCTAGAAAACACAACATGGTTAAGTCCCCTTAACTATAACATGATTTTCAACTTTGTTATGACCCAGACATTGGCTAAGGAGGACATATTTCTAGTTGTCAACAACAACATGGACTTCATAGGAAAAACATCAAACTTCTAGATCAGTTTCATAGGAGTATGAACATTTATGCCGTTAAAACTTCACAAAACCTATTTTAGTTTTATTCATCCAACATTATAATTGTAGAACCTTTCATATTTGCAAACTAAACATTAAAACTAGATTCAAAGGTTTAGTAAACTAGAACTTCGTTTGTTATATTATTTTGACAATTTTCATCATTGGATCAATACTTGTAACACTGCCGTTGCCGGTCCCAAGCCCGGATGAGAAAAGTGGAGGGTTGCGTTAGGTAGTCGACAGCCAGCGTAAAACTTGTCAAAAAAATCATGACATGAATCCTTTTGATCATTGTGTAAGTGCTAGGGCGTCCCCTGGAAGCGACGCGCTGTATAGCCTGAATACAGTGAAAAGTGTGCAAGGGCCGCTANTTCTATCCCCTCTATCTATATGCCTCAACCACACCAACGGAAATCACTCGCTAACTCCGGCGCTCTGGACTTCTTCCCTCTTATCTCTCTGTCTTTCCTGTTCTCTTTCACCCTCTATTTTCTCACTTCCTGGAGAGGAAAACGGAAAGATGTGTTGCCCAGGGAAAGCTTGCTGCTGCTGCTTGCTGCTGATTCTTTTGATCATCGCCATTGGATTCATCTTCGGTTTCGGAGTTTTCGCCAATGGATTTGAGAAAATAAAGCATAGTTTGCACTACGATGTACCCCAAGATGGGGTTTTCGCAGGAAGGCCCTTCTATTACGCACCCGCACCGTTCTAGGGTTCTTCTCTTACACTCTTTTTAAGATCTTGTTTCTAGACCGTTAAATGCAATTGCTGTTCTTTTTTTCTTTTTTTTAATCATGGTATCGGCTTTCCCAAGAAAGTTGTTCGTTCTAGTGGCGGCACGTGTTCTCTAATGGTTTGCGTCGGATGGATTTATAAATTTTTGGATTAGATTTAGTAACATTTAAGTTTATTTCGACATTACAGTTGCATATAAATAATTTGTATTGCACAAAATTAATATTGAATTCAAAAAATTTTAAATTCATCCTAATAAAAGTTGTATCATGTTCTGTCATAATTTTTTAGTTTCTGTTGTTATTATTTTAATTTTAGCTTTCATTTCTCTTCGTCGACTTTTTTGCTCCAGATCTGCAAAACGTACATTTTGTTAGTTTCTATATTAAACAAAAAAAACGGGTTTGTAATATGCTCTGTTCAACGTTGGTTTCGATGACCTTAAAAATTATTGAATTCATTTTTTGAAATAATCTTATTATTTATAATTTTTTAAATTCTATGATATATACATCCAATCAAAGTTTGTGTTTTTTTAATTAAAAATTAATTTAACAGTTTTGAGATATATTCTACTTAAATTTTGATTAGAACACAATTATACCTAGTTGTTCTTTCTTAAATTAGGTAATATCCGAAGTACTTCCTCTTAAACCAAATTGATAATACTTAGAGGTATTTGTTTTCGTGTTTGAATTGATGATCTTAGCGAATTTCGTATTCACTTTTTTGGACTGTTTGGATAGAGAGAGAGAGAGAGAGAGAGAGAGAGAGAGAGAGAGAATATTAATGTGTCATGTCTTATTCATTAAAATTTTCTTCTATTGTTAGAAAAGATAATACAATAATAATATTACATTATTGTCTATATTTTGAAAGGATCTGTACTAGAGTATTTATGGTATTTTGAATGTATGAGTGTGTCGTTTGGTTATCTTCTGGCTCAACCTCCTAAGTTTAGTCGGCTTCAGGCNTCTAAATTTAAACAATGATTTAATAAATTTCTTTAATAGCTGCTTCTTCTATTGCTAAGATGGTTAAAACATTGGTATCTTGCACACTAGCTATTTTATTTAGGTTCACCATTTTATAGAGCCATTGAAAACTATTTTTAACTATTTCTTTTATCAATGTAGGCTTCATCTAAAGGTTTGGCCATTAGGGAATCTCCTGCAGTAGCTGTCGGCACTATTTTTGGTGTGGGGTTTGCCCGTAAGAAGCTGTCGGTCATCGGAATTGAAATCCCGTTGCCCGCTTCGGAAGGACATTTTTTTTTAAAATTTAGTTTTGAAAAAGATGAAGTCAAACTGACCCCATAATTTTCATAGTTTNNNNGAAATGAAAGTTTTATAAAACGGTGGTGAGACCTGCAATGCTTTATGGCGCTGAATGTTGGCCTTTTAAAGAGAAGCATAATAATAATTTAAGTGTTGCCGAGATGAGAATGATTAGGTGGATGAGTGGCTTTACACTTAGAGACAAAATGCGGAATGAATATATTCGTGATAGGGTTGGTGTAGCTCCTGTGACAGACAAAATTAGAGAAAGTCGTCTTAGATGGTTTGGTCATATTAAACGTCGACCATTAGATGATCCGATTAGGAGAGTAGATGTTTTAGATTCGACTTGTGTTAAGAAAGGCAGAGGTAGACCGAGGAAGACTTGGGCTTATTGTATTAAAAATGATCTTAGTTTATTAGAACTAAATGAAAATATGACACTAAATAGGTTGCAATGGAGAAAAAGGATTCATGTAGCCGACCCCACGTAGTGGGATTAAGGCTTTGTTGTTGTTGTATAGTTTCTCCTCTGATGTCTTGATTGACCCATGAATAAGGTAGGATAAAAATTTTAAAGTCATTTGGATTAAATTTGATAAATTATGAAGTGTTAAAGCCTCAAGGGCAAATGTGTAATTTTGGAAATTTAACCTTAATTCAAGCAGGAAAATGGGCAACCTCTGATCTTAATCAGTTTATTTGAATGTTTGAAACATAAGGGTTTAATTGGTAGAAACCAACATCACTTTTTTAATTGAAAAGATAAGTTAATAAATTTCTAAATTATTAAAATTTGGAAGTTTAGAAACCAACCTTACTTTCTTAATTAAAAAGATAAGTTAATAGATTTCTAAATTAGTAAAATTTGGAAGTTTATTGCCCAGGACTTAGGGGTATGACTTTTGAAGTCAACAATTAATCAATTTAATACCCCTATTTTGAACCTAGGGGTATGACTTTTTTAAGTCAATAATTAATCAATTTAAGACCCATATTTGATTTTCAAATGAAATTCAAATCATGAATCATGACCACCTAAAGGTTAACATTTTCAAAACTAATTAAGACACTCATCTAGGTCTTAAGGGCTTAGTAGTGACTTAGGCTAAATCAAGTTTCATTTAAATGAGGATTAGAAAGGTAAATATCATTGAAAATTAGAACTTCTTTCAAACACGACAAGCCCAATTAGAAATAAAATTTAGTTAAGTGTTCCAATAACACTAACTTGCCTCTTTAAGGGTCTTCACCCACATAATTTTCAAAATTAAATTATAGATGATAATTACCTTACTCTTATGGATAATTGATACATCAATGTTCATTGAGAATTAGGGTGTTTATAGGATGAATTATTAAGTAACATAATAAGTTTAAAAGAACTCGGGACTTTCCATCAGGCAGCAAGAGAGTGGCACATGCCTACTTCTTTCTCTAAATCTGTTGGATACCTCGAAAATCTACTAAACTTAATATATTTTGCTTGGCAACATCATCCTTAATTAAACTCCTAAGGACCCACCAAGATGTAACCTAGGGTTAGAAAGGTTGTCAAAATTTTACTTTCACGTTTCATATAAACTGCCTTAACATGTCTTTTGAGTTTCAGGTGATGGAACGAGAAGACTCGCCATGTACGCTTTCACAGTTTTTTGCATCGTCTTTCTTATACTTTCATACCGTACTTTTATACCTTCAAATTTGCATGCTAAACAACGATGCCACCCTGCATGAAAACTAAAACTATCAGGATAGCCACAAAACCAAAACCAAAACAAAAACTAAAATCAACCAAGATAAAATTCACCCCCACAACATTAAAAATATAAAACAACTCAAAATTTAATCACAAACATCACACAAAACTACAACTTCAACTAAATTAAGACATCTCTATCGGATGATCGGGAATCCCTCGGAGGAGGTAACTTATGGTTGCTAACGAGGCTTCCTACGGTCTAAATGAAATTATGGAACTCATTAAGTTGAGTTTAGTAAGTTTATTTGGACTAAGTGAATCCAATAAAAAATAGGGGTGTCGGAATGAGGGAACTATAGGATCCTAACCTGTGTCGCTTTAATCAACTTTAACACGCCCCCATAAAATTTAAAGGACTTAAACCATAGGGCCAACTGATTTGGCATCATAACTTGATAGATTAGAAAACTTAAATTCGTCACGACAAGGAGCTTGGAGCTAAAATAGCGGGCAGCACGACCATCTTCTACAGCAAAACCTATCTCCCCCAACAAAACCAAGCATCCTTCCTTAGACTTAAACAACAAAGTCATAGGACTTCGAGGTTGCTTGCTTATGCAACGTAAAATACTCACCTTATCTTTAGGCCTTTGTACAGCCCTACTATACAATATAAGCCCTAACTCGTCTTATTCTTATCTTTAGGCCTTCGTATAGTCATGCTATACAATATAAGCCCTAACTCGTCTTAAGATTCTGAGGTTGTCGTTTGTCACGACCTACTCTCACATCTTCCAGGCTATTTGTGTGATCATTTCACACAAATGTAATCCCTAACTAATAAAATATATCTTCCAGGTTGTTTGTGTGATCGTTTCACACGAATGTAAGCACTAAATAATAAAATTGACAAGATGAAACACCTAAATATTTCTCCTCAGAAATGAAGCCAAACATTAGGATAGCTTGGGAAGCCACTGAGGTTCTCCTCTGGATCCATGACATCCCCTAGTTCTTTCTCCTTTGGACTCTACAACAAAATGTTCCAAATTTGAACCAATCCCCTTTCACACATGTACGTCCGATCTCATTGAAAATTCCTATTATTTTGAATTCCCTTAAGGTAATATTTTCTAATTTTTATCGAGAGTCTTCTTAGGTGACTTTGGTCATTTAAGATGTAATTAACTATAGGCTAGATTTTTATCGAGAGTCTTCTTAGGTGACTTTGGTCATTTAAGATGTAATTAACTATAGGGGAATTTTTATCGAGAGTCTTCTTAGGTGACTTTGGTCATTTAAGATGTAATTAACTATAGGGGTACCCTTATATGAAGCATGTCCGAACCCAGCTTAATATAAACCCTATTTAATCTTTTATATTAAATACGAGTCTTCTTAAGTGACTTTGGTCATTTAGGATGTAATTAACTATAGGGGCTTTCCCTTATATTTCTTAGGTGACTTTGGTCATTTAAGATGTAATTAACTATATGGGCTTGCCCTTATAGGAAGCTGTCCGAACCCTAAATCCTATTTAATTCTTTATATTAAATAGGGAAACTTGTCGGCAAATACAATGGTTTCACAGACCAAACAGATGTCATATATTCCTTAGTTTATTTGATCGAGCCTCATCCTCAAGTCTTGCAGACCAAACAGACATCATACTTTCCTTAGTTTATTTGATCGAGCCTCATCCTCAAGTCTTGTATTTATCCTTCGGGATAGATAAGGATTTGAGGTACATTACTCTTTCATTTAAACTATGAAAATTATGGGGTCAATTTAATTTCATATTTTTCTAAAACTAAATATATATGTAAAGTAAAACGTCCTTCTGAAGCGGGTGACGAGATTTCCTGTTGACCGACAGCTTCTTGTGGGCAACTCTCCAACCAAACATAGTGCCGACAGCTTCTGGTGACTCTGTTAGGGACAAGCTTTTATCTCCATACAAATCAAGAAATATTATCTTAACACCATCGGTAATATGTCCATGTCTCTCTTGGACCAGATTACTCTTCTTCCGTTGGCATAATTTACCCATTTATATCTTGGGAAAGCACAGCTAACTCCTTGTTCTTTAGGACTAGCTATTCAATCATCTTTGAACAGAGGGGTTCAGAAGGCCATTAAGGACTTTTTAAATTTTCATGTGGGGTTAGACCCTTAATAGGTGTGTCGGTGGACTAGTTCCACCTGGGCATTGTCTGCCACTAAAAGGGTTATGCACTGGGTCCTAAAATACTTTACATCTGCCTTCCAAATTTGATTTGCTACTTTGCAAATTGTGTTGTGCTGCGCACACTTTGGAAATTTTCTTAAATTAATTAAATTTAACACCTCTTAATTTTTCTTATACAAAATTTTAAAATACCCACCCGTCCCGTCTATTGATCATCCTCTACTTTCAGTGCTTGCACTAAAAATTACAAGGTTTTTAGTTATATAACTAACCCTGAAACTTTTTATTTTCAAGCCTGCTACAATGGCCTACCCAACGCTGACCTTTTCCTGCAACCTGCCAACAAGCCACGAAGCCCGTAATCTCACTCCTACTATCAAATTTGGAGCTGGATTTGAAGATCTAGAGGTCATCCTTGGGAAAGCCCCATTTGTAGTGATGAAGATCGCCAAACCGAAAATACAAGAACCATCTGCAGAATTCAACCTGAACTACCTTCAAGACTTCCCTACCTGCAAGAAGTCTAAAACTACTGTCGTCACGGCACCCGCCAAACCTGCTAGCCCCATTGCTGCTAAGGGGAAATAAGTAATGATTATTGAGGATCTTACTAAGAGATTAACTGTCTAACCACTCATGTTTGAAATCAGATCAAGTTCAAGGACTGTACCGCTGACCTGAACCCAAAAAAAGAACCATAACAGAAGGGTTTGGAGGGCCATCAAAGCCGAGGCTCCCAAGGAGACACCCGTTGAGGAGGAGCCTCATCAAGTTGAAGAAGTGTTACCGAAAATTTATCCACTCCTACGAGGGAGTAGATTTCATCCTCTTACGGATACCGATGGATACGAGAGTATCCAAAAAATCGCTGCCACATTACAACCACTTCATGGATTGGTGAGGAAGAAAAGAAATTCACTCCTATCACCCGAGTTAGTGTAGTTTTCAAAAGGCTAGCTACCAAAGAAGGATGTCCAGTTAGCAAGTTACTTAAATGAGTGGGAGATGTACACCACGAGGAGCATACTTTCCCTCGCATGAAGAAGGAAATTTTGAAGGATGATAAGTCCATCAGATAGTCTCACAAGACAACTGGAGTGCCACCTACTCGCATCCCCGTTTGGTTTTGTTTAGAGAACAGAGTTAATACCACAGTAATTACTACTGATTATACCGCCACGAGGACCGTAGTCCGTCGACCAATTAAGTCAAAATTGGGTCCAAAAATCTTACCTGTCACCCATTATGAAGACATTTCTACAATCCCAAAGGCAAAGACAAGATAATTACCTTGCACTGTAGCTGGTCTACACCACGGGGAGCGTACTTTCCCTCGACATACTGATTTTTCTACTAAGACACTCCGTCTTGAGACAGCATCATTGAAAAAGAAAAAGGTATGGGTACCTAAGGTCGCTGCACCGATACAGTACTGTGAGCCCGCAGGACAAAAACAGGAAATGAAACTAGGGTTTAAAATATCTGACATCGTGACAACAATAGCCAGCGAGGTGGAGGAGCAAGTAGAGGATGTCCATCAGGGTCCTCCAGATCTTAAAGTGATCAAGGAATTAATAATTGAAGAGAAAGTTGAGAAACTCAGGATCAAGATTTCCAAGTTAGCTCGAGAATACGGAGTTTCTGTCGATAGCGACGATGAAAATTTTGATTACAATGATTACTTGGAAGAAGATTTCATGGATGTCCATGTAATTGAATCCAGAGCCACCACCACTGCGCGCGAGGCTCAACCTCACAACGAAGAGAATGCCGTAGATGAACTACGTAGGACTGTCCTCCTAAGTGATGAGCAAGTTAGTCTACTAGAGTAAAGAATAAAAGAAATGACCGCAACCATGACCGCTATGGCCACCATTCAGGGGTAATCACAAGCGCTGCAATTGGTTTCTTCAAAGATCAATCAGCCGGAAATCATACACATCACGGATGAAATGGGAGAGGTTGCTTCAGCAAATAGAGACGAGCAACATAGAAAGGATTCTCCATCAGGTGCTATACCAGAAAAGGAATTCAAGCAAATGGTTGAACAAGTGCAGGACGCCTTAACCCAATCTAAGTGTGGTGCATTGGTTCTAAATGGTAGACCTTACCCAGAGGAATTCGATGTCGTGCCTTTCCCCAAGGGTTTTGTGGCCCCAAACTTCAATATATTTGATGGGACTAGAAATCTCAGACAACATATAGCACATTTTTGAGCCAGCTGTGGCAACAGAAGAAATAGTGAAGCTCTACTTTTCTAGCAGTTCGCCAGCAGCTTGTCAAGAATTGCTTTTGACTGGTACGCTGACTTGCTTAACGGGTTAGTTAAAAAATTTTCCGAGTTGGAACAACTGTTTGTGAAAAGATTTGCTAGGGCACAACACCATGTGTCTGTTGGAGAGCTCATGATGGAAAAACAAAAGCCTAACAAAACTTTGGTTGACTATATTTTAAGGTGGAGAAACCTTTGCATGAAATGTAAACCTCAACTACAGGAACATCATACGATTGAAATTCTACTCAAGGTCATTCATGGGCCAGTAGCTTTCATGCTTAAGGGACTCACCATCAAATCCTTTGAGAAGCTACTGAGTAAAGCCAGCAGTCTTCAAGAGAAAATTAAGCACATGGAGCCACATGAAAAGGCTAAGGTGACCAGAGTGTTCGAAAAGAAATCAGGAGTAGTAGCGACCATCGACAAAGGAAAGCAGCCGATGAAGATATATGCAGAAGAGCATCAACAGTCTTCGTCACAGTATGCTAAAAAACAGAGTAGTCAATTCAACCAGTGATCGCCTCAAGAAGGATCACCTTGAACAGGGGATAAGAAAATGTCCCTGTCAGAATGACGTAAAACGGTGCATTATTTTAAAGATGAAGCTATACCTAAAATATTCAGAAGTCTGATAAAGAAGCCGGAGTTCAAACTACCATATCCGAAGAAGCCAGAAGAGGTGGATAGGAAGAACGAACCAAATTATTGCCCATACCACCTGTTGCTTAGGCACCTTATAGAAAAATGCTTCATCTTTAAAGACTGGCTCAAGAGGAACCTTAAAGAAGAGAACATAACAATCCCGAAAGAATATTTAAAAGAATTTAAAAAAGGTTCCATAAATATGATTTCAGCCGAGCCAATCTCCCCAATCGATCCGTATATTAGAATAGATGGATGGAGTACAACTTGGGATGAACTCAAGAGAGTCCTCAATAAAATATAGGATCCAGCAAAACAATCTTTTGCGTATACCAGAGATGAAGAATGGAATGAGGTCTAGAGCAGATCATCCAAGAAATTACTGAACAAGATCTAGTCTGCATCAAAACAAGTCTCCATTCAGAGTCCGCAGCATACCAAGCCCGAGATGAAGGTTTCGTCAGGAGAGCCGTCATCGTCAAAGACAAAGAAGAAGAAGAAAAGTGTCACTACAAAGATTGATAGCACGGGGGGTAGAATAAGGGCTGCCTCTACTAGATTGGTTGTCTCGGATTTGGGGAAGAAAAACCCTCGAACCCTTCACTTTATATGATTATCTTTTTGTCCCTTCGAGGTCTTATGAATATAATGATTATGATTTCGGCTACGTTTTAACTATTTCTGGTGATAACGTAACTGATTATGATCAATCTAGCTTCAAGCTTGATCCCCAAAATGATCTTGAATTCATACTCGAGTCTGATGAATTCATTTAAAATAGCACCAATAATGAGGAGCCAACTCTCGAGCAACACGATACACCGCTTACCATCAACTTTGATCTTTCCGACGAAGAGGAAGAGACACCGAAAGATTCAACAATGATATCTAGAGAAGAAAAAATCACATAAGTTACTTAAGGAGCGAAAAAGTGTTACCACCAAGAACAGCTCCAACAGATAAAGGAAAGCAGATAATGACCCGAGAAAAGATACCTCCACCTCCACCAGTGGAAGAACTACATAATCAAGATAAAATCAAAGGATCATACAAAGTAGACTACAACGTGCTAGCTCATCTTAAGAAGTTGTCGGTTTGATTAAGCATCTACGACGTTCTGATCCTGTCAAAGAAGATGAGAGAGTCTCTAGTTACAGCTTTGCTTTACCCAGAAATTTGCTCAACTCAGTTGGCCAACACATCCTCAGATGAAGTTTGTTCATTGAAAAAACAACCTGGGGTAACCTTCACAGACAAAGACTTGCTGCTCGGTACCGCCGACCACAATCGTCCACTCTACATCTCCGTCAACATCGACCGATTTGTGTTGTCCATAGTATTAGTAGATCCTGGAGCATTCCTTAACTTGATGAGCCTACGAACATTGGCTTATTTAGATATTGAAGCTTAAGAGCTTACGGTCGATAAAATGATGTTAAGAGGATTCAACCAAAAGAGAGAAAGAGCCCTTAGATCAATTACATTACTTGTGAAGGTTCGAGAACTCATGACAACCGCTAAATTTCATATCATCGATGCCGAGACCACTTTTAACGCTCTACTGGGTCGACCATGGAATCATGAGCATAATATGGTTCCATCATCTCTACACTAGTGCATCAAATACTGCAAAGATAGTCAAGAAAATTGCACTAAAGGAGACATACAAACATTTTCAGTACATGAAGTTGATATCCATGAAGATGCTGCCTACTACGCGCCTCCAAAGAGGACTATCTTCTCTCGTGAAGTTCTCACAAACAAAGATGAAGATTCAGAAGAATTACAAAGAGGAGGTCATTCAACTCCACTTCAGTGATCTTCCACCACTCCCTTACAATGAGTTAGTGAAAGTTCTTTTAGTTCGCACACCCGAGCTCGAGGCCGGGGACGTGGACGAGGAATGTTCAATTTTATTTTTGAACGGACTAGGCCAACCATCAACGTTGGTGATGAAGATAATTCTGAAGACGAGATAATGATTACAAGACAGAAGAGACCTCAGCACAAGATATCCATAGAAGATACAGAGAAAAATGAATATGAAACAATGTATGATCGGATAACCACTATGTGAATGCTATGACCCTTACTCTGATTCTCCCTCAAAAAGTCAAGAGTTTAGAGGTCAAGAAAGTCCGTAGTGTTGGTACAAATTCGATCAAATTTTACCGTGCTTCTACCTCTACTAAGCTTAAAACATGTAAATTTGGATGATGATCCTAATAAATTAATGGAATTGCCTTTTGGTTACTTCTTGCCTTGTGTTNATCATTGTCTTTCATCTGGAGTGGCTTCTGCATTCTTCTGAATGTAACTTATGGATGGCATCCTCTGCCTCATCTTCATTGATGCACCTCAGATATAACAAGATGAATAACGTTACACTTAAAATATATAGTGATTTTAGACATATTTTTATACCTATTTTTTGAGATATTACGCTTTAATGGAAGGTATTTTTGTGTTTTTTCTTGTAGATACAAGTAAAAATGGAAAAAATGCTTAAATGTGCGAAAAAGGATCAAATTTGGAGCAAAAATGTGAAAAATTGTGCAAAAGTGTTTTGGCACCTAAGCTCCAAATCTGACGCTTAAGCTCTGGTTTAATAGAGAAGGTCGCAGCTAAGCGCCGAGACCCCGCGCTTAAGCACCAGTGGTAGTTACTAGACGAGTAAAATCGGTTTTCATTAATTTTGAAGAGGTTTTTGAGGCACCCATTGGCTTAATAAGTGGTTGTAACCACCATGGATG
>JXCR01109616.1:3539-17578 GCA_002079205.1 Phalaenopsis hybrid cultivar
AAAATAACAATTACCTGATCCATCCTGGCATCATCAGCAGCACCATAACCATAATAAAAGGAGGCTTCCAGGCAATATATGACTCCCCCATTACCAGAAGCCAGCTTCCTAATCCTCTTCACGTCTTTCTCCGAGAAGAAAGGAGATCTCCAGTTAGTCCTGAAGCTGTGTTCCATAAGCAAGGATCCTTCAACGTAGCCTAATCGCCATCCCTCGTCTTTCTCAGCTTTAATGGAGATAAGCAGCTCTTGATCATTCGTGAACACCTCAAAATCAGTATACATTAGTCTCATCCATCTCACCTGCGCATCATCACCCCATATTTGTTGCAGGAATTAAGTTCTACATGCGTAAATGCCACACTACAATTCATATGATTTTGCATTATTATCATTTTATTCATGCTTCAGATAATGTATTTTATCTTACAAATCAAGGTTTTGGTTTTAGATAGATACGTAAAATCATAAAACTTGAGTGGTATGTACGTAATCCCCCTAACTGAACATCTTCCAAATGTTATGTCAAGTGGGTGGCATCATAATATCTTCTAAATCTATATATTTATTGATGCGGTTGAATAATTTTGAATAAAAATGGTAAGAAATTGTCTTCTCAGTGACGAGTAATTTTAATATTTATAAGAAAGTTTGCATATATACCACACAATTTTTATGTATTTACATATATATCTAACACCTAAATTTTTATATTTATATTTGTAGTATTTTGGAGTCATAAACTTAAAATCTAAGTAAAAATGATATTTTTGATATGATATTGAAGATGTGTGTGCTATTCATATAAATCTAAGAGTGTTGGATATATAAATACATAAAAGTTGTGTGGGATGCATGCAAATAATTAAACGATCCTCTATAGATATATCTATTCGTTTGTTTGTTTAGGCAGGGGACAACTCACGCTTCTGGGAGCTCTCTCAAGAGCAATTCTTGCCCTTGTAATGATCCCAAACTGTCCCAAACCACCCAACACAGAAAAGAAGAGATCAGAATTCAGACTCTCTGAGCATGTCGCCATCTCCCCCTTGCCTGCATAATTACAATAAGATTTCGCTTCACGATTTGATGCTAAATTAGAGAAATATTACGTACAATCTCCATATAAAAAGAGAATGATGCAAATGCACCATCCTTGTTTTTCATTTCTTGCATGCATATCTCAGTCATGACCTTAAACACATGTATTATTTCTTAACTCATCACACGAGCTTTACTCACATCATTTTCATAATCATCAAACTCTAATACCTCACCGCCAACTAAGTAAACTCTAACTAATCACACATAATCAATAATCAACATATAAAATCTAACCTGTAACAATATCCATTTCATAAACATTGGAGATCTGAGGTCCATGCAAAAAAGCCTGCCCACTAATTCCCCCATTAGATAAAGTCCCTCCCACTGTCAAGTAAAGATAATCAGTCCATGACTTTGGTGTCAATCCATATCTCAAGCTCTCTCTCAAGACATTGATCCAAGTTTGTCCGCCGCCAGCGTCTACGAACATGCTATCAGTAGATATGACGATGCCAACATCGAGTGATGGCATGCTGATGATGATGCCAGAGGGGGTTTGGGCTTGGCCATGGGTGGAGTGGCCAAGCCCGCGTGCTGCGACGGGGAACGAGTGAGGGGAGGAGTGGGAGAGGCGGAGAAGAGAGGCGATGTCGGAGGGGGAGGAAGGGAGGAAGACGGCGGAAGGAGGGGAGTGGATGATGCCACCGAAGTCGGACGAGGCGGCGGAGATGAAGAGGGGGTCGAAGCTGAGATGGGTGGAGATAGGGTGGGTGAGGAGGGAGGGAGAGAGGGAGTTGGGGGAGTAGGTGAGGATGGACATGAGAGTGAGGGTTAAGAGAAGAGATGTCGGGTGGAGGAAGGATGGCATGGCATGGAAGTGCATTAGGGGTGCAAGAGTAGAAGGTTTAGTGCAGGGGAAGGATGAAGGAGGGAGGTATTTATAAGGAAAGGTGATTAAAGTAAAATATAATAATTGAATTAAGATATTGTGAAAAGGTAAAATAGTGTTTACTTTGGAGATGTTTAGACATTTTATCAAAATATATTTAATTCTTTATTATTTTTATTTTTATTTAATGATTTCTTAAATTATCTTAAAAATTTTTCTTATAATTCTAAACATTTTAGTTTTATTTTTGTATTATAAATTAAAGAAATTAAAATTTACATACACAACATATAAATCTTATGTATTTACATTTCCAATACCTAAACCTCAATTTTTACAGTTATGCCCTTATTACTAACTTTTAAAAAATGGAATACATATTCGCATGCATTGGTAGTGCATGGTAGAGTGAAATAGATGTAAAAAAGTTGAACTTTAGTTATTAGATATATAAACACATAGGAATTGTTAGGTGATTGTATAAAATGCCCCTAAATTAACATTTTTTATTTTCTTAAAAGAAGAGAGATGTATTTATGATGCAGAGGTTCTTGAGAGTGCTGTGGAAAAGAATGGGACAAGGGAATTTAATCAATGACCAGTTACAGCACTCATCATGCTTTTTGAGTTCTGTGTATGGCAAAGCCTAAAATGGACAAAAGCTGTAGACATTTTTTGAGTCACATTTTCAACAGCGTTTTTCATTATATTTTCAAATGTGATGTAGTATTACTAATAGCGAATGATGGAAAAGAAATAGTAGATGTTAAATTTAAGGAATCTTCCAAGCATTCATTCTAACATATTCGTCGTATGAAACAGTTGTTGTTGTTCGAAGAAGAAGCTATGAAGTTGTTACAGAAAAAACNTGACTGACTGAACAACTCAAGCATAGTCGACTGAACAATTCAAGCATAGTCGACTGAACAACTCAAGACCAGCTGAGGTATTAGGACAGCTGACAAATAAACTCATACAAGTAAAATGCATAAAATATCCTATAACGGCATCCATTAAAGTAGGAGTAGAAATCTAATATCACATATTGTATCATCTCTCCTATGAATAGGGGGTTTTACTATTTATTATTATTCACTTCACAGAAAAATCAAGATTTCCAAATGAGGAAACCAACTCCTCCCACAACTCACGTATCTCCTCCTCTTATTGGATCGTAGCTGATGGGACTAAGGAACTCTCAATCTCATACAAGATGAGTCAATGACTCGTGGGACATTCATTCTCCATTAGCTTAACGGGATAGTATGGGCGATTAATCCCATTGTCCTCACTCTCAGCCGGTGCATGGGCTACCACTAATGACATCATTATGCATGGGCTACCACTAATGACACCATTGTCAGATGCTGACCAACATTTCACAAGGTGAGTCCTTGGCCTATATCGTATCAGCTGCATTGAAATACAATATAAAAAAAGGGAGAAAGAAAAAACTAAACATAACAAGCAAGACCAAAACTCCTCATACCAAAGAGATGTTCTAACTCAGGTCATGTAATCGGTGCACCACTCTCACAAGACAACGGCGGAGCGCCCAAAACTTCTTGCACCCCAAGTAGTGATGACTGAGCACCAGGAGCCTCCTGCGTGGTCTATTCAGCCGATAAGTCTTAAGCCATGAGAAAAGGTCAAACCGACATATTGACACTTGAACTGCCCAATCTAACTCCATAATCATCCTGACTTTTCCTCTACTGAGAATAAAGACGGGAGTCAGATGACCCCCTCTTGATCCACCAGCTCATCAATTTTCCTCTTCTTGATAATGACATTCTTTGATCATATACCATATTTTTAGAATTTAAGTCCTTCAATAACTACAAAATGAAGTTATATTTGTTGATTTTCTCTTGTCAAGACTTTCAATTTGATTGTCAATATGTAGATAATTACATACCATTGATATTTCATTAATTGTTACAAAACTCTTAAAAATATAGGTTCTTAATTTAGATTCATTTAGACACAAACATTACAATTTTAAATTTTTTTGGGTTTTTCTTAGTGATACACTCAATTTGATTATTATTTTGTTGAAATCATAATTAAGATGTGATTTTGAATATTACTTCAAAAAATTATCCCTTGATATGCATCAAAATCCTTGTTTAATTAAGTGAAATTACTAGCGAAAAAATTACAAGAGAATGACTTTCTTTAAATAAAGGAGTTGATAAGGATTATTTGTTGTTGTTGTTGTATTACATTGGCTTATAAATAAATAAATAAATAAATAAATAAATAAAAATATATATATATATATATATTGACGTGCGCTGGAAAATCCGCGGCGATAAAGTAACGAATTGTCATCTTAGCGTTGTACGAGAATTCAACACACATAGATAAAAGAGAAACAAATAGTGATGACTCTAGAAAGTTTTACGTGAAAATACCGAAAAGGGAAAAAACCACAGGGCCTAGCCCAATTGTAAAAATCTACCATTGATTGATGATTACTGAGAACCTTTATCCCACTGACGGGAAAGTTTTACTAGCTTTCCAAGCTATAATGTCGACTGACGACGTCTAGTCAGCGGTGGTCGAACGAGACAGCGGTGGTCGACTGTAATCAACGACAATTGAAGACGGTCAGTGGCGGTCGACAGAAGACAGCGGTGGTCGACGGTAGTCGAAGACGGTCGACGAAGGACAACGGTGATCAGCCGTAGTCGAAGGTGGCCCGCGAAGGTCGAAAGAGGTCAGCAATAGTCGTCGACGGTCGGTGGCGGTCAACGGCGGTCGGTGGTGGTCGAGAGAGGTCAACGGTAGTTGATGACGATCGACGGAGGTCAGTGATGATCAACGGTGGTCAGTAGTGATCAACGGTGGTCGACGGTGACCGGCGATGGACGACAGAGGTCGGCAGTGGTCGCTGGCGGTCGGTGGTGGTCAATGACGGTCGGTGATGGCAGGAATGATGTTGAACTTGAGGTCTTTCTCAAGGCCTCAAGTTCTCTCTCAAGTCTCCCACATATGAGGTGTGGGGCTCTATTTATAGTGTTTTGGGTGCAATTAATGCAAGAATATGAACCATTTTAATCGAACGGTCCGGAGAGCTTCCCTCAATTGGATGGTGTTTAATGGACTTTTGAGTGTCTTGACGATGTTAGAATCGAGCAATCTTGGGCTCGTTGGATTTGGCTTGTCGAGACGCTTGATTCAAGTATAGTTCTTCCTTCCAAATGTGTTTGGAATAATCTAAGAATGGTTTAATGGTTTGATCTGGGCTTGATTTGACTTTGATTGAACTAAATTTGATATTATTAGGTCTGTCTCATCCAGCCGATTAGTTTGACTATAAGTTTGATGCAATCAGAGCTTTGCTTGACACTTAATTGAAAGTTTGAATGTTTATTTCTCAAAAAAGTGTCTAGAGATTCGTGCCGACTGATGAAAATTTGTTGGTGATGTATCAGTTGTCCCTTTATTTTCGGACAAGACTATTTTGGTTGTACGAAAATATTAAGATATGAAGCATCCCTTATATATAATATGCTTTCAATGTTTTTCCTAAATGTGCCGAGAAACTCTTATTTGCTCTGACACTTATTAGTTTGATAATATTTGATTTGCTTTGAGAATCTCATGCATAAGCATTTAGCTATAATAAAATGTAGCACAAATTAATCAGGGAATGCCAAAGAATGGGAAGCAGAGAGCAGGCGTTGGAGTCGAACAGTTGGAAGCGGAAAATTTTTTCTTAATTTATTATTTTTTCTTTAATGAGCATTTAATAGTCCAATCTCCTTTTCAGCAAGTGAGGGTTGAAGTGGAGATACTGGGTAGAGTCATAGTGACCCCCTTGCGGCGGAGCGTTGCAGTGACGCATTACGGAATGCGTGTCGCGGTAATGTATTGTGCGTTGCGGCGACATGACACGATGCGGCGGGGAATTTAATTAAGAGAAAGAGAGCAACTCCTACACACCGGTTTCTATTTGGATGATTTGTCACCTAAATATCTTGGGCTGAATTAATTTAAAGGAAAGAGCAGCAAATTCAATTTGATGAAGTGGTGGGGAAAACCAAAAGTTAAATTAGGGGAGTGAACTAATACAATCGTTCCCTCTAGGGGAAGAATTACTCTACTTAAGAGTATACTCCATAATATCTCAATTTATGCTTTACAATGTTGNCGACTGACTGAATAACTCAAGCATAGTCGACTGAACAATTCAAGCATAGTCGACTGAACAACTCAAGACCAGCCGAGTTATTAGGACAGCTGACAAATAAACTCATACAAGTAAAATGCATAAAATGACCTATAACGGCATCCATTAAAGTAGGAGTAGAAATCTAATATCACATATTGTATCATCTGTCCTATGAATAGGGAGTTTTACTATTTATTATTATTCACTTCACAGTAAAATCAAGATTTCCAAATGAGGAAACCAACTCCTCCCACAACTCACGTATCTCCTCCTCTTGTTGGATCGTAGCTGATGGGACTAAGGAACTCTCAATCTCATACAAGATGAGTCAATGACTCGTGGGACATTCATTCTCCATTAGCTTAACGGGATAGTATGGGCGATTAATCCCATTGTCCTCACTCTCAGCCGGTGCATGGGCTACCACTAATGACATCATTATGCATGGGCTACCACTAATGACACCATTGTCAGATGTTGACCAACATTTCACAAGGTGAGTCCTTGGCCTATATCGTATCAGCTGCATTGAAATACAATATAAAAAAAAGGGAGAAAGAAAAAACTAAACATAACAAGCAAGACCAAAACTCCTCATACCAAAGAGATGTTCTAACTCAGGTCATGTAATCGATGCACCACTCTCACAAGACAACGACGGAGCGCCCAAAACTTCTTGCACCCCAAGTAGTGATGACTGAGCACCAGGAGCCTCCTGCGTGGTCTATTCAGCCGATAAGTTTTAAGCCATGACAAAAGGTCAAACCGACATATTGACACTTGAACTGCCCAATCTAACTCCATAATCTTCCTGACTTTTCCTCTACTGAGAATAAAGAAGGGAGTCAGATGACCCCCTCTTGATCCACCAGCTCATCAATTTTCCTCTTCTTGATAATGACATTCTTTGATCATATACCATATTTTTAGAATTTAAGACCTTCAATAACTACAAAATGAAGTTATATTTGTTGATTTTCTCTTGTCAAGACTTTCAATTTGATTGTCAATATGTAGATAATTACATACCATTGATATTTCATTAATTGTTACAAAACTCTTAAAAATATAGGTTCTTAATTTAGATTCATTTAGACACAAACATTACAATTTTAATTTTTTTTGGGTTTTTCTTAGTGATACACTCAATTTGATTATTATTTTGTTGAAATCATAATTAAGATGTGATTTTGAATATTACTTCAAAAAATTATCCCTTGATATGCATCAAAATCCTTGTTTAATTAAGTGAAATTACTAGCGAAAAAATTACAAGAGAATGACTTTCTTTAAATAAAGGAGTTGATAAGGATTATTTGTTGTTGTTGTTGTATTACATTGGCTTATAAATAAATATATATATATATATATATATATATATATTGACGTGCGCTGGAAAATCCGCGGCGATAAAGTAACGAATTGTCATCTTAGCGTTGTACGAGAATTCAACACACATAGATGAAAGAGAAACAAATAGTGATGACTCTAGAAAGTTTTACGTGAAAATACCGAAAAGGGAAAAAACCACGGGGCCTAGCCCAATTGTAAAAATCTACCATTGATTGATGATTACTGAGAACCTTTATCCCACTGACGGGAAAGTTTTACTAGCTTTCCAAGCTATAATGTCGACTGACGACGTCTAGTCAGCGGTGGTCGAACGAGACAGCGGTGGTCGACTGTAATCAACGACAATTGAAGACGGTCAGTGGCGGTCGACAGAAGACAGCGGTGGTCGACGGTAGTCGAAGACGGTCGACGAAGGACAACGGTGATCAGCCGTAGTCGAAGGTGGCCCGCGANGTTACTAGCTTTCCAAGCTATAATGTCGACTGACGACGTCTAGTCAGCGGTGGTCGAACGAAGACAGCGGTGGTCGAACGAAGACAGCGGTGGTCGACGGTAATCAACGACAATTGAAGACGGTCAGTGGCGGTCGACAGAAGACAGTGGTGGTCGACGGTAGTCGAAGACGGTCGACGAAGGACAACGGTGATCAGCCGTAGTCGAAGGTGGTCGAAGGTGGCCCGCGAAGGTCGAAAGAGGTCAGCAATAGTCGTCAACGGTCGGTGGTGGTCAACGGCTGTCGGTGGTGGTCGACAGATGTCAACAGTAGTTGATGACGATCGACGGAGGTCAGTGATGATCAACGGTGGTCAGTAGTGATCAACGGTGGTCGACGGTGACCGGCGATGGACGACAGAGGTCGGTAGTGGTCGCTGGCGGTTGGTGGTGGTCAATGACGGTCGGTGATGGTAGGAATGATGTTGAACTTGAGGTCTTTCTCAAGGCCTCAAGTTCTCTCTCAAGTCTCCCACATATGAGGTGTGGGGCTCTATTTATAGTGTTTTGGGTGCAATTAACACAAGAATATGAACCATTTTAATCGAACGGTCCGGAGAGCTTCCCTCGATTGGATGACGTTTAATGGACATTTGAGTATCTTGACGATGTTAGAATCGAGCAATCCTGGACTCGTTGGATTTGACTTGTCGAGATGCTTGATTCAAGTATAGTTCTTCCTTCCAAATGTGTTTGGAATAATCTAAGAGTGGTTTAATGATTTGATCTCGGCTTGATTTGACTTTGATTGGACTAAATTTGATATTATTAGGTCTGTCTCATCCAACCGATTAGTTTGACTATAAGTTTGATGAAATCAGAGCTTTGCTTGACACTTAATTGAAAGTTTGAATGTTTATTTCTCAAAATAGTGTCTAGAGATTCGTGCCGGTTGATGAAAATTTATTGGTGATATATCAGTTGTCCCCTTATTTTCGGACAATACTATTTTGGTTGTACGAAAATATTAAGATATGAAGCATCCCTTATATATAATATGCTTTCAATGTTTTTCCTAAATGTGCCGAGAAACTCTTATTTGCTCTGACACTTATTGGTTTGATAATATTTGATTTGCTTTGAGAATCTCATGCATAAGCATTTAGCTATGATAAAATGTAGCACAAATTAATCAGGGAATGCCAAAGAATGGGAAGCAGAGAGCAGGCGTTGGAGTCGAACAGTTGGAAGCGGAATTTTTTTTTTTAATTTATTATTTTTTCATTAATGAGCATTTAATAGTCCAATCTCCTTTTCAGCAAGTGAGGGTTGAAGTGGAGAAATTGGGTAGAGTCACAGTGACGGAGTGTCGCAGTGACGTATTACGGAATGTGTGTCGCGGAAAGGCATTGGCGTTGCGGCGACATGACACGATGCCTCGCGGTAAGGCATTGGCGTTGCGGCGACATGACACGATGCGGCGGGGAATTTAATTAAGAGAAAGAGAGCAACTCTTTGAATAATTAGAAACTCCTACACACCGGTTTCTATTTGGATGATTTGTCACCTAAATATCTTGGGCTGAATTAATTTAAAGGAAGGAGCAGCAAATTCAATTTGATGAAGTGGTGGGGAAAACCAAAAGTTAGATTAGGGGAGTGAACTAATACAATCGCTCCCTCTAGGGGAAGAATTACTCTACTTAAGAGTATACTCCATAATATCTCAATTTATGCTTTACAATGTTGAAGTTAAAATTTAGCACTCAATTTAAACTAGAAAGATTGTTTAACAAAGAGAGAAAAATTTGGCGGTATGGAAGAAGCTATGCAAGCCTTTGAATGTTATTGATTTGGGTTCAGGGAGCTGCATCATATTGATGATATAAACTTCATAAAACAATGACTAAATTTGGCGGAGCGTTGCAGCGGAGCAGCGTAGCAGGCGTCGCGGCGACGCGTTGTGGCTAAGCATTATGGTGGTGTGATGCATTGCGACGGTGTGCGGTGGTGCGTCACGACGATGAGTTGCAGCGGTGCATTGCGGCGACGCGTTGGGGCGATGTATTATGGCTACGTGACGCGTTGCGGTGGTGCGTCGTGGCGTTGGGACGCATTGCTGCAGTGCGTCGTGGCAACGCGTTGCGCTACGACGGAGAGTCACGGTGCTGAGTTACAATGCAGAGTTGTGGTGCCAAGTTGCGGTGCAAAGAGTAGAGTCGTCCCTGCCTTGCATAACAAGCAAGCAACAAGATCTTCTTTCTCGATGCAGCGAAGAGGAAAATCGTCTAAGTCTTTCACGTTACAGCGAAGAGGAAAATCGTCCTCGTCTTGCATAGCAGACTAGCAACGGGATCTTCTTTCTTGTTGGAGTCGTTCATTCCTCAAGAGGTTCCAATGTTCATCTTGCACATTTCAGATGTGATGAAAAAATGTTATAGTTTTTCCATCGCGCATTAAGGGGAAGATTTTTCATNGACGGAGCAGCGTAGCAGGCGTCGCAGCGACGCGTTGTGGCTAAGCATTATGGTGGTGCGATGCATTGCGACGGTGTGTGGCGGTGTGTCACGACGATGAGTTGCAGCGGTGCATCGCGGCGACGCGTTGGGGCGATGTATTATGGCTACGTGACGCGTTGTGGTGGTGCGTCGTGGCGGGGCGTCGTGGCGTTGGGACGCATTGCTGCAGTGCATCGTGGCAACGCGTTGCGTTACGACGGAGAGTCACGGTGCTGAGTTACAATGCAGAGTTGTGATGTCAAGTTGCGGTGCAAAGAGTAGAGTCGTCCCTGCCTTGCATAACAAGCAAGCAACGAGATCTTCTTTCTTGATGCAGCGAAGAGGAAAGTCGTCTAATTCTTTCACGTTGCAGCGAAGAGGAAAATGGTCCTCGTCTTGCATAGCAAACTAGCAACGAGATCTTCTTTCTTGTTGGAGTCGTTCATTCCTCAAGAGGTTCCAATGTTCCTCTTGCACATTTCAGATGTGATGAAAAAATGTTATAGTTTTTCCATCGCGCATTAAGGGGAAGATTTTTCATGGGTATGTGATGGTGGTATCTGGAGACCCCCTGAAGATTATCTAAAGTGCTGAAGTTTTGGGGCTGATGTTGACTCTACTTGAAGATCAGTGGATCTCCTGTAGCCCTTGTACAAATATACGTTAGTCTTTGTAGCATTTTTGATCAACTGATGTGTCATTTGTAGATGATNTTGATGGCGGTATCTGGAGACCCCCTGACGATTATCTAAAGTGCTGAAGTTTTGGCGGTGATGTTGACTCTACTTGAAGATCAGTGGATCTGTTGTAGCCCTTGTACAAATATACGTTAGTCTTTGTAGCATTTTTGATCAACTGATGTGTCATTTGTAGATGATGATAATATATTTCTTTTTTCTTCCACAGTTATTGCGGCTTCTTAATTGTGCAAAATTCTGCAATTAAAGTTAGCACACAATTTTTNTCTTCCACAGTTATTGCGGCTTCTTAATTGTGCAAAATTCTGCAATTAAAGTTAGCACACAATTTTTTAAAAAATGATGAATCGCGTACCTTTTATGGTTCATGTCTTGCTAGGTTGTGCCTTCTGAGACCTATGTCTTATTGGGGCTTGAACCAGTACCTTCTAAAGCTTGTAACCTTCTGAGGTTCTTAGTGAAGACCCTCTTGGGCTCGTCTTCTAGCAGCATGGTAGCATCTTATCGGGTCTTGCCGCTAGTCTGGACTTTCAAGAGCATAGTTGAATGGAGAATTCATTGAGGATGTATGACCAGTTCTAAGTTGTATAACCGGAGATGCTCGACGGTATTAACACGTAACAAAGTTATATGAAATCCACTGAGAATAGTTGACATATACTAGGTTGTTGGTCGAAGCTTTTGCTTAACAACCATAACCTATTATTGAAGAAAATCCACCAAGGATTATTGNATGGACTTTCAAGAACATAGTTGAATGGAGAATTCATTGAGGATGTAAGACCAGTTCTGAGTTGTATAACCGGAGATTCTCGACGGTATTAACCCGTAACAAAGTTATATGAAATCCACTGAGAATAGTTGACATATCCTAGGTTGTTGGTCGAAGCTTTTGCTTAACAACCATAACCTATTATTGAAGAAAATCCACCAAGGATTATTGACCTATCCGAGTTTGTTTGTCGATGCTTTTGCTTGAGAACTGTAGCCTGCAATCGAAGAGGTTGAAGGAAATCCACTAATGATTTTTGACCCATCTGAGGTTGTTTGTCGAAGCTTTTGTTTGATGACCATAGCCTGTAATGGAAGAGGTCGAATCGAGTCCCCCTAGGATCGATTAAGCATAGAATGAGGTGTTAGAGATGCTCTGCGTTTCTCGAGACTAGGGCATAGATCACAATGGACTGTATTTTTCTTGGAAATATGGTTACAGTTATACTCAAGAAATATGTTCGACAACTTATTAGCTGCTTGCTTTTGAATCTTTTCGCCCCCTAACATGGGCATTTTCTATGCGGGCTTGTACAAAAACACATGTATCGAGCCTTAATGAGATCAACTTCCTGATCGAGTTGAAGAGAAACTCTAGTACGATGAAGGGACACCGAGGAAGCATTTTTTTGCAGTGAAGATTGCCCCCCAGTTTAGGAGAGATTCTTGAAGACTTGTAATATGAAAGAAATGTGAGATTACTTCCCCATCACAGTTATGTCAGGGATGTTAATAGGAACGACCTTTCAAGACTGCAGTAAAAGTTACCCCCCAGTTTGAAAGAAGTTTCGAAATAATTTGTGTCTGGGTAAGATGTGAGAAGACAACCCAACAACAATCTTGCCCAAGTCGTTGACGTGAACGACCTTTCGAGACTGCAATGAAGGTTGCTCCCCTCATTAAAGAATGCACCAGAGATGATTTTCATGACGTGAAAGAGGTTCCTTTGCTAGTTGGATGAAGTAAATCATTGAGAAAGGAAGTAGGGGTTAGTGTATTAGAGTTAAAGAAAATATCAAACAAGACTTCGTTTCCACAAACGACGTCAAATTGATGCGTGCTGGAATATCTACGGCGATAGAGTAACGAATTATCATCTTAGCGTTGTATGAGAATTCAACACACATACAGATAAAAGAGAAACAAACAATGATGACTCTAGAAACTTTTATGTGGAAAACCCAGAAAGGTAAAAAAACCACTAGGCCTGACCCAGTTGCAAAAATCCACCATTGATTGATGATTACAAAGACCCATTGTCCCACAGACGGGAAAGGGTTACTAGCTTCCAAGTTATAATGTCGACTGACGGCGTCTATTCAGCGGTAGTCGACGGAGATCGACGATGATCGACAATAGTCAACGACAATCACTGACGGTCGGTGGCTATTGACGGAGGTCAACAATGGTCAATGGTAGTCGATGACGGTCGACGGAGGACAACGATGATCGGTCGTGGTCGACGGTGGGTGACGGTGGCTGGTGGTGGTCGACAGAGGTCGACAGTGGTCCCCGACGATTGGTGGTGGTCGACGGAGGTCAGCGGTGGTCGACGGTGGCCAGCGGTGGATAGTAGAGGTTGGCAGTGGTCGTTGACGGTCGGTGGTGGTCAACGACGGTCGGTGATGGCAGAAATGATGTTGGACTCGATGCCTTTCTCAAAGCCTCAAGTTCTCTCTCAAGCCTCTCTCATGTGAAGGGTGTGACTCTATTTATAGTGTTCTGGGTGTAATTAATACAGAAATATAAACCATTTAATCAGATGGTCCGGAGAGCTTCTCTCGATTGAATGGCGTTTGATGGACATTTGAGTGTTTTAACGATGTCAGAAGCGAGCAATCTTGGGTTCGTTGGATTCGTCTTGTCGAGATGCTTGATTCAAGTTTAGGCTTGCTAGCGTCAGCATTAGTTCTTCCTTCCAAATGTGTTCGGAATAATCTAAGTGGTTTAATGATTTGATCTAGGCTTGATTTGAATCTGATTGGACTAAATTTGATATTATTAGGTCTGTCNGAATCCTGCTCCAAACTTGATGGTGGGAGCGACATTACAGGCATCGCGGCTCATCGTAGGTTGCAAGAAAAAAGTGAGCATTGGGCATGCCATTGCAACAGCTTCAAAAAGAAAGCTCTAAGGTTAGCTATTTGGCCAATACCTCGTAATCCTAGTGTGA
>JXCR01109617.1:0-17627 GCA_002079205.1 Phalaenopsis hybrid cultivar
AAGGAGTTCTCTCATCCTTGGAGAATAACACCCAAGGAATAGAGCGTAAAAGAAAGGAGGGGAGAGAAAGCAATAGAGAAGAGAGAGGGAAATTGTTGTATTAATTTTTCTGATAATTATTTCATGGGAGAGGAAGAAGCCCACTCTTACATTAACTTTTCCCTCTTATATAGAAGTAATTTCTCAATATAATATGGGAAAACTATAATTACATATAGATTTTTTGGTATTTTTGACTGTCTAGATCGATTTTTTAGTGTCTCTAGTGTAAAAATTATAATATTTCTACTGTATTTTCTTCTATTGATACTGTCTTCCGCCACTCTTAGTTTTTTATTGTTCTTCTATTTGACACATCCATTGTCTAATCAATTTGTTTGGTCATGAATAAGTTCTCTAAAAGAGTTATTATGAAAAGATTATCGAGAAATCACTCTTTATGAGATCTATTTTCTTGGATGAATACAGTTGGTCGAAAGCAGCTGGTCGAATACAGAAGACCGAATGTAAGTGGCCAATTGCAAGGGACCAATCACAGGTGGATGAATGCAAGTTCTTGGTTTAGGACCAAATGCAGGTTCCTAGTCTAGAAGATTTTGTCCGTACAATTACACTTATAATTTATCATATATATGATCAATATATATAATGGTATTGAAGATTTTTTTGAAACATATAATATTTTTTGGGTAATGCAATAGTAATTTAAACTTAACAATTAAATGACAATAATTATTCAACTTATATTTAGTTAATCATGCTTTTTTTATCATTCATAAGACATGTCCCAATATTTTGTTGTTTATAATTTGATAGATATAAGCTATAATTAGATTGCTTAAATTTATTTTATCATATCTTAGATGAACTATTGTCAATAACATTATTGAGAGTAGGGCCAAAAAATAAGAAAAAACTGAACCAAAAAATATAGAGAAAAAAAAGATGATTATGAGGCAAAAAAAGTATAAGATAGAAAAGAAATAAATGGTATTTAGGTCATATACTGCATTATCCAATCATAAACTCCTTGGAACTGCTGTCAGCCAGTCACTAATCAAGCAACAGTTTTTTACCCAATTTCTCTTCATACCTATTGAAGCATGTACTTTTACTGCAAATATTATTGCATAGGCTTTTACTACATTTGTTATTGCATTTTTTATTCTTAAATGCACGTACAGTAAACCCAAATAATCAGACTTAACTAAGCACGTACAGTAAATGCACGTACTGTAAAAGCATAGGCTTTTAATANGTAGGGAGAGAAAGAGAGCTCTGAATTCATGGATTAACGTTGTGATGAGTAAAATTTCAATAATCAAGGGGGGTCGTCTGATCTTTCAAAAAAATGTTCTCCCTCTATTACACTTAATATCCCTTTTCATAATGGTTAACTTATCTAAAAAGATAAAAATAGGCTGTCATTATGCCTAGGCCTCTAGGGATGTATGTTTGTCTTTTTGGTCACATCATCATTAAATTAGGATAAGATCCCTTCAAAGTCAATTGGGTGTGTGGTTGGTGAAGGAGTTCTCTCATCCTTGGAGAATAACACCCAAGGAATAGAGCGTAAAAGAAAGGAGGGGAGAGAAAGCAATAGAGAAGAGAGAGGGAAATTGTTGTATTAATTTTTCTGATAATTATTTCATGGGAGAGGAAGAAGCCCACTCTTACATTAACTTTTCCCTCTTATATAGAAGTAATTTCTCAATATAATATGGGAAAACTATAATTACATATAGATTTTTTGGTATTATTAACTGTTTAGATCTATTTTTTAGTGTCTCTAGTGTATAAATTATAATATCTCTACTGTCTTTTCTTCTATTGATACTGTCTTCCGCCACTCTTAGTTTTTTATTGTCCTTCTATTTGACACATCCATCGTCTAATCAATTTGTTTGGTCATGAATAAGTTCTCTAAAAAAGTTATTATGAAAAGATTATCGAGAAATCACTCTTATGAGATCTATTGTTTTGGATGAATACAGTTGGTCGAAAGCAGCTGATCGAATACAGAAGACCGAATGTAGGTGGCCAATTGCAGGGGACCAATCACAGGTGGATGAATGCAAGTTCTTGGTTTAGGACCAAATGCAGGTTCCTAATCCAGAAGATTTTGTCCGTACAATTACACTTATAATTTATCATATATATGATCAATAGATATAATGGTACTGAAGATTTTTTTGAAACATATAATATTTTTTGGGTAATGCAATAATAATTTAAACTTAACAATTAAATGACAATAATTATTCAACTTATATTTAGTTAATCATGCTTTTTTTTATCATTCATAAGACATGTCCCAATATTTTGTTGTTTATAATTTGATAGATATAAGTTTAAATTAGATTGCTTAAATTTATTTTATCATATCTTAGATGAACTATTGTCAATAACATTATTGAGAGTGGGGCCAAAAAATAAGAAAAAACTGAACCAAAAAATATAGAGGAAAAAAAGATGATTATGAGGCAAAAAAGGTATAAGATAGAAAAGAAATAAATAGTATTTAGGTCATATACTGCATTATCCAATCATAAACTCCTTGGAACTGCTGTCAGCCAGTCACTAATCAAGCAACAGTTTTTTACCCAAATTCTCTTAATACCTATTGAAGCATGTACTTTTACTGCAAATATTATTGCATAGGCTTTAACTACATTTGTTGTTGCATTTTTTATTCTTAAATGCACGTACAGGAAACCCAAATAATCAGACTTAACTAAGCACGTACAGTAAATGCACGTACTGTAAAAGCATAGGCTTTTAATACATTTGTTGTTGCATTTTTTATTCTTACAAGAAAATGCACGTACAGGAAACCCAAATAATCAGACTTAACTAAGCCCAAATTGCCTAATATTTATCATTAAGCTAATATATCAATCTACAAGCATATCTAGCCATATTTAAAAACATGCAAACGTAACTATCCCATTATAGAGCATGCCATTCATTTAAACTCTTCATTAGTCCCGCTTACAAATAACTAATGCTCCTTCGCTATTTTCACTAATCCAACTGCATTGAATATTAGGGGAAAAGAAAAATACGAAGAAAAAATAGATAAAAGATGAAGGATTAAAAAGGTATTTAGGTCACATACTGCATTATCCCATCATAAAAGTCTTGGAACTGCTTTTAACTAGTCACCAATCAAACAACTAGTTTCATGCTCAAATCTTTCTCACACCAACATGAGCATATGCTTTTGTTGCATCTATTACTGCATGTAATTTAATTGCATCGATTCGTGTATTTTGGATTATTATACAGAAATTCATGTAATGGAAACCTAACTATTCAAAATTAATTAAGCACAAGTTTTTCATTATTTATTATTAAACTTATATACATACATATCGGTATATCCAGCCACATTTAGAAATACATGTCTATTATTTTAAACATTTCATTAGCCTTGCTTCTAAGTGACTAAGATCCCTTAATTGTTTTCACTTACCCAGCTATATTGAATACAATTCACTTGCTTGAAATCAATTTCAAATCATTCATTCTATATCACTTTGGTACTAACAATACTTCAAATTTTTTTATCATATAAAAATACATATAAGATAATGCTATATGCATTAGGGAGGAGAGGCGCCTAAAAAATTATAGGAAACTAATTAACCAAAAGCTATAAGAAAAGAGAAAACGGGATCAGAGAAGAAAGAATAAAAAGGTACTTAGATCATATTATACATTAAGCCATCATAAACTCCTTTGAGCTGCTATCAACTAGTCGCCAATCAAACAACTACCTTCTTACTCATACTTTCCTCATAGCTAATAAGCATATCCTTTTATTCCATCTATTACTGCATGCAATTTTATTGCGTCTATTCATGCATTTTGGAGTCTTATACAAAAACGGATGGAATGGAAACCCAACTATTAAAACTTAATTAAGCACAAGTTGTTCACTATTTATCACTAAACTAATATACAAACCTATTGGTATATTCATGCAAATTTAGAAATAAAAATACATCACTCTCCCAATACAGACATGCCCTTTATTTTATATGTTCCATCGGTGTACATTCTTAATTAACTAAGACCCCTTAATTATTTTTGCTAGCCCAACTACATCGAATACAAATCACTTGCTTGCAATTGATTTCATATCATTCATTCCATATCACTCTAGTACTTCTGATGCTTCAAATTATTTTATCATGTCTAAAATGCAGACAAGATATTGCTATAGGCATTAGGGAGAAGTGGCTAAGAGATAAGAGGAAATTAAATAACCAAAACATATAAGGGAAGAAAAGAAAATTATGTCGGTAAAAAAAAGGATAAGAGATAAAGGATATAAAATGAATTTAGACCACTGTTAAACCGGCGCCTACTGCCTCGTGCTCCACTAATTCAAGTGGTTCCATTGAACCCACCCCAAGCCCGCCAAATAATTTAAAGCCCTATTTTATGCACACGACTAAATAGACAATTTAGTCATTCGTTAGTTATTATTATTTGGTTTAAATAGGGTTAAGATTAGGATTGGGATATGGGTGATTGTCATTATTCTCTTAGGAGTTCAGGATTTGGGAGAGATTTAATCAACCTCTAGAATTGTAGGTCTATTTTATTTGTGTTTGGGATTGTGTTGTTTTATGCCGGTGGAATAAAACATTTTATTTCCCTCTAATCTCTGTGAAAATTATCTCATTCCTGTCAAACACATGCTACATCATTCCATCATAAATTGTCACCAATTTAACTTGTTCCTTAACCATGTTCTCTTCATACTTACCAGCGCATGCACTTTTTCTGCATCTATGAGTGCAAACGCTTTACAACATCTATTGTTGCGTTTTAGATTCTCATTAAGGAAAGTCATGAAGTGGGAACCAATCCGCATAAATATGACTAAGGATAGTTGTTCGCTGTTTATCATCCAACTAATATACCGATCTAATGCCATATCTGGCCACATTTAGAAATACGTTTACATCACTCTCCCATTATAGAAATGCCCTTTATTTTAATTGCCCTATTTGTTCTGTTTTCAGATAATTAAGACAGTTTCCATGATTTCTATTAAAAAAAATTTCATATCACTCTGGTATTTACCCCTTCTCCCCGGAAAACTCAACCATCAAGCTGCAGCACAGAAGTTCTGATTCGAATAGGTTGTCAAATCTAAATGTAAATTGAAAAAATATATCCATAAACATACCTGCGCTCCCCGTAGCATAACGTGGGCTTTCCCGTTGGCGAGAACATGAGAAGTAAAATGTCAATATCGCACAATATGGCGAGCTCCTTCGATTTCTTCAATATACCTGCCCTGCGCTTCGAGTAAGTTACTTGCCGCCCACTCGTACTCTCCAATTTCTTTATTTTAAGCTTCACCCTCCCCATCTCGTGATTAGTTCAGCCGCACCCTAATCAAAAATCGGAAAAACTGATTGCTGCACCATCGCGATACCAACAAGCAACAGAGCAATCATTCCACCGCAGCCATCTGGAAGAAAGCCGAATGGGATGATATCGCTGTCATTAATAAAGGAATAACTCAGAGAAAAATGTAAAGATGAAGGAATGAAAGGGATAGGAAGGATGCTCTGCAATGTGATAAGTGGCGGAGCGCACCCTAATCACTCGTACTCCACCTTCGCACCTCACCGGATAGGAAGGATGCTCTGCACCGATCCTAAACGAATGAAAGGGATCGGTGGGACGAGGATAGCGCGAAGGAGGAGAGGTGATTCTTACGGATGCGAGCGAGAACGGGAGTACCACAAGAAATTTCCGGTGAGGTTGGGCAGTCTACCGTTTTTTCGAATTCCATCGCTTTGATTGGCTAACAAATGGTAGACCCCGCGGAATGGATGGATCGCGGGTTGCCTGGCAACGGCACGGCGCTGATTCTAACGGCCTGCAGTGACAATTCATACAAAAATTTACTTACATACATGCCACATAATTCTTATATATTTACATATATATCAGTGTATATCTAGATTGTTATATTTGAACACATAAGACTCAAATTTTTAAGATCATATCAAAAATGTAATAAAAAATATAATGCTTACTAACTTCTTAAAAATAAAATATACATTTTAATAAAAAGATTTATAACACTAAAATATTATAAATATTAAATATATAAGAATTGTGTGTCATGCATATTTTGTGACAGAATGTTTGCATCGGTAGAATGATAATTTAACATTTTAGCATTGTATGATGATCCAACACACAGATAATTTAAAAGTAGCAAGATGAGACACTAAATTTTTTTACATGTAAAAACATAGAAAGAGAAAAAGCCACTAGACCTAACTTAGACAAAGTATTCTATTATAAATCCATAATTATAAACAATGTTTTGTTTTTCCGCTACTGGGAGAACAGAGCTACAACTTCACACTAAATATAATGTTTGTATGTACACAACATACAAAAAATTTCAGGGGTCTAGAGCGAGTCGCCGTATTTTAAAATTTGCGGTCGTAAGTAGTTGTCACCAAGAGTTAACTATCGTTGGATCTTCAATACAGTGTTACTTATTGTATTGTATTCGTGATGTGTCGTTTAGTGAGTAACTTGCCCAACCATTTGACCGAACAACTCATATTGATACCCCTTGATCATAGCATTTTTTTTAATAATTTGATGATCTTAATGAACTCAAAATTATTGGAACTTAGGCTTGTTGGATTCTTCCATTGAGACGCTCAATTTGAATATAAATATGTCAAATTTAGAATTCATTTGATCATTCAATTGATAATCTGAAACCTTTAAAACTGTTATAATGGCTTGATATGGAGTTGACTGGACTCAGATTGGACCAATTTTGGTATCATTGGGATTTTCTTGTCGAGATAATCAATTTTGAAATTAGGGCTTGATCTTTAATTTAAATTTAGAATATTTCTTGTTAAAAAAATGCCTTGAAATTTGTGCAAAATGATACAAATTTGTCAATAATATATCGATTGTCCCTATTTTCGAGTGATGTTGTCTGTCTCATTCAAAAATAAATATTTCATAAATTTAAGCTTTAAGAAGTTTTAAGTCATTATCGATACTGGTTGCTATTGCACAATTGTCAGTGACTAGGCAGTTGTGGTCCAAAGACGATGGTGGCAACCAAGCAATGTTACTCCAGTGCTAGTAGAAACCATAGGGAAGTGGTGTGCGTTTGTACTGGCAAAGGAGTACAATTACGTATTAAGGACACAATAAGGTCTACAGGCAAGCTTGAATAAGAGCAAGGAAGCAAATGTGAGTCTAGAATATTGACATATTAATGCCTATCGCACAGGTGCATTTGCACACTCGAGTGTGTGGCTATGTCATGCAGTGGCCAGAGTAGACCACAAACATGAGCAACTGGGTTGTACGGTAGGCAACAAAAGCAGACTCGCGGTGTGACAATCAAGTCAAGATGGGTTGAGTTGTAGATGGCGGTCGTTTTTGTGGGCTGTGGATCGGGTCAGGATGGATAAGAATGTGGGAGGTGGGCGAAATTATGGGCCTGAAGATGTAGCCTGACTTTATCACGTGCAAGCACAATGCATGTATTTTTGAGAGCTTGAGCGTGTTTGTGCATATGTGCACGCTTACTGATGGTTTCAGGGTGAAGTTTTTTAAAGTTCCCTCCTTTTTATGCCAAAACTCTAAATTTTAATTGCATATAAATAGAGTTGTGAGTTCTCATCTTTAATGTTCCTAGAATTTGAGATGAGTATGATGGGAGAGCTCAACTTTTTATTGGGCCTTCAAATTAAACAACTATAAAATACACATTGATTTGTCAAACTAAATATACAAATGAATTAATTAAAATATTTGATATGATAAAAAAAAAATTATACCAGGTTAAACCTCTTGTGCCCTCTACAAAAATTGGATTTGGTTGAATCAGAAAAATTAGTTGATTAAAAACTTTATAGAAGCATGATATGTTCACTTTTATACCTTATTGCTAATAGATCAGATAATATGTTTGTAGTTGTTTTCATTCATCGCACGTCATCAGTCTTCATTTCATTGTTTGCCTAATATCGTCGTTGTTGTTGAGGAGTCATCAGTTTATTTGTTTGTTATAGTTCCCTTTTCCCAAAATAATTCTCTGTCTCAAATCATGTAGATGAACTAAGAGATGAGAAATTAGAGGACTATGACAAGCAATAACAAGAACAAACAAAAGAAATGTATGGGAAGATTTCTTAAGGTAAATTTTTGCATTGATTGCTCCAAAATAAAATCCAAAGTGAGATCACTTAGGTATGCTTTAAAGACACAACTATAGAAGAAACCTTATGAAAGTAAACTACTAGAGAATTTAGGTTGATATATCAATTCTAAGGTTTGCATCTTTCTGTAAGGACAAGTCTCTATAGTTAATTGCATACTAAGTAGTCAAGACTACTTTAAAAAACTACCGATTGAGGTTATAATTTGTTCTCACAAAATTCTTGTGTTGTTATCGAGGAAAGGAATGTCAAATTCCTATCCTAAAGGTAACAAATTCCTAAGGATTTTGAACTATTCTAGAATTTTGTTTTGGCGTCAATGGTTTAATTGAGGTTCATCCTTTTACTCTGGGTTTTGAAAGTCTGCCCCTGCAAAACAGAGTTAGCATACTCTAATAACATATAAAGTAAATCTAGGGTAACATCCGTCTTTTGTCTTCAGCAACCCTGTAAAATAAAGTTAGTAGAAAATTATGTTTTTGTTTGTTAATTTTTAATTTTTAGACAACCCGATCAAGATGTTCATGGCTCCGTTGTCCCGGGGTCGTTGGGCATCCTGGTCTACTTAGTGTAAGAGGTGGTCAACCCTACTCTAACCAGAAGATTATTGTCAGCAACCATGAATTACATCATCCAGGAGATCTTCGTAGATTCAGATATTTGAGGTTCAAGTTGTGTTTAATGTACTTTATTCATTAAAGTTTCATTTAAATTTTAGTTTCTCTTTTAGATTTTAGGAGTTGAAAATTTTAGGATTTTTAAGACTTATTAGATGATTTTATTTTTATTTTATTATTTTATTTTTATTATCTGGGATGACCCGATCAAGATCTCAAGGTTTCGTCATCCCGAGGTGATTTATGGTTTGCAGTTTGATTAGTCACAAGTGATTGGAAGATGTATTGTTAGCAGTCATGGGTTTCCTCATCCAAAATGCTTTCTCAAACCAAGTTGCATTTTTGGGTTCAAGTTTAAGTTTTAGTGTTTTTTAGTGTGAATTTTATGTCATTTCATTTAGGTTAGATTGGCACTTTAGCCCAAATTGTCCCTAACTAGTGCGCTTCTGTTCTCGTATGAGAAGTCAAACCCTGCTTAACCTTTAGTCTCGTTAGATCTAGGTTGATTTTAGAATATTTCAAGTTGAGTTGAATTGATCTTAAAGTGAGTTTTCGAGTAATCCGAGTTAACCTAATTTAGGTTGATGATCCCTTGGAATATCTTTAAACTTGTTTAAATCAACCTACGCTCACTAGGATTTTCCCAGGTATACTTAATTTGATTGGGGTCAAACTATTCTTACTTAGCTTAAATTGACTTATTGTAAGCCAAGTTAAACCAAGTTGGATTAACTTGGAAGTAGACCATGTTGAAATAGAATGATCTAAGTAAAACCTTGGTTGAATCAAATTTAAGTTATATTATACTTTGGTGAAGTCTAAATTAATTTAAACTTGAGTTTTCTATTTAAGTTTAAGTTGGGTTAGACTTAAATTAATCCTTAATTAAATTCAGGTAGAGATTTAAGTCAATCTTGAAGTTGAGTCTCAAGTCGGGTTGATTGGAGTTTAGTCTGATCGTCCCGACGAAAAATTTATCTTTGGGTTAGCCTGAGTTAGGTCGGGTTATCTCAGAGGGTTGAGTTTATTTTAGGTCAGTCTAAGTTAAGTCGAGCTGACTCAGAGATTGATTCAGTTGTATTGGGTTAACCTGAGTTAGGTAGGGTTGACCCGGTGACTCGGTTGAATTGGGTTAACCCGAATTAAGTCGGGTTGACCTAATGATGTAGTTGAATTGGGTTAACAAGAGTTAGGTTGGGATGATCCAGTGAAGTAATTGAATTGGATTAACACGAGTTAGGTCGGGTTGACCCGGTGGTTTAGTTAAACAGGGTTAACCTGAGTTAGATTTGGTTGACTGACCAAAGAAAAATATGTTGAGATTTTCATACCTATCTTATACTATTTTTGATGATATTGCACTTTAAAGAAAATTCTTTTTGATGTTTTGTTGCAGGAATGATGAATTAGGATCATTGGAGCAACAAGATGCAAAAAGGAGCGAATTTGGAGCGAAAATGACTAAAATGTGAAGATTTGAACTAAGGCGCCGACGGCGAGCCTAACGACACCGACATCGAGAATTTCCCGAGACTCCATATTTAAGAATTTAGAAGGCTCGCCGACGGCACTCTCGAGGCCGGCGGCGACGAGATCGACGGTTATGTCCAACAATGCATTGGATGAGGACGAATTTTGGAGGGGTGCTTAGACAACTCTTAGGAAAACTCATCAACAACTTTAAAAAAAATTTTGGCCAAAAATTGGAGAGGCCCTGGACGTTAGAGAGGTTCCAGTAGTGTGTAGAGAGTTCAGTAGAGAGTCTAATTGTGAGGAATTCTTCGAGAGATTGTAAGAGTGGAGTGAAAGTGAGAGATTTCTTCCTCCTTGCCGCTTCAAAGAGGAATTCTGTGTGCTGTAAAGAAAGGAAAAGATTTAGAGGAACTTCGAGGAGTTTGCTTGGAGAGAAATTATAGATAAATGTTATTTACTTGTTGTAGTTTGTATGACTTTACTTTTATATATGAATTCTGAGTTTTGTTGTGTTTTACCCATGAGTTCTGAGTAGTTTTTTCTGCCTTTCTCATTGTCTTGAGATTTATGAAATGATGATTTGAATTGGTTGAGCCATGAAAATGTTAAAGAAATTGTGATGATCTTTTCACATCAATCTTAATTTACTTTCAACATGTCCAATTGATTTGTTAAAATATGTTGACTTTTACAACTAAAGTGAAGATTACATCCAAGATTCAAGGAGGTCAAAGCCCTTGGAAGTTGGGTGCAAATAAATAGGAAAATAAAATTATCGGGCGTAGAATTGAAGATTTTAGAGTGACAGACTAAAATCCCTAATTCAGTCCTATCGTTTGGGTGCTGAAGTGTAGATGTTAGCCCTCAGGCAAGGGGAATGTGGGAGCTTCAAAGTGAGAGCCGGTATCCTCCCAGCCTAGCCGCAGATTCAGTAAACAAGCGTAGAATTAGTCAATGTTCTTCATGCTTGGACCAAAGGGTAAAAAATAAGTATGCTCCTATTTAGCACAATACAATTTGAACTAATTCATTTTATCCATTCACTATAATTTATTGACATGGAGAAGGATGCTTTATTATATTTTGAATATCACATTAAAAATCTTATTAGTATAATTAGTTATTTAAGAGTTATTAAAATTACATAGTTATTTTAATTTTCTATTAGTGACAGATAAACAAATTGAACTTCGTTGTTGCAATTAAAGTATTGCTTTTCTAAAGAACCTTCATTGGTATAATTAGTTATTTAAGAGTTATTAAAATTACATATTTATTTCAATTGCTTGTTAGTAACAAATAAGCAATTTGAATTGCATTGTTACGATTAAGTAATGGTATTCTAAAATCTTAGTTCGTAGTTCTAATATTACTCTATGTGGGATTGATATCTAGGACTCCATTAGAGCCCTATATTACTTGAGCGATATGTATACTTGCATTGATAAATTTGACTTTAACATTATTGAATATTATATCTATACATCTTTATAATCATATATATATATATATGATTTTGCACAATTATTGAATATTTTATACACATCTTTATCAAATCTATAACTGTTATCAAGTTTTTGGCGATTATTGAATATTTTATATCTACATCTTTATCGTATACTTGCATTGATAAGTGTGACTTTACCATTATTGAATATTTTATATATACATCTTTATCCGTATACTTGCATTGATAAGTGTGACTTTACCATTATTGAATATTTTATATATACATCTTTATCGAATCTATAATTGTTATTAAGTTTTTGGTGCAGTTGCTGAGGAATTAAATCTTTTAGCAGCACGTATACTTGCATTGATAAGTGTGACTTTACCATTATTGAATATTTTATATATACATCTTTATCGAATCTATAACCATTATTAAGTTTTGGTGTCGTTGCTGAGGAATTAAATCTTTTAGCAGCAGTATTAAATAGTTATATTTTTACGATACGTATACTTGCGTTGATAAGTGTGATTTTACAATTATTGAATATTTTATACATCCATCTTTATCGAATCTATAACTGTTATTAAGTTTGTTGATAAGTGTGACTTCACAATTATTGAATATTTTATACATACATCTTTATCGAATCTATAACTGTTATTAAGTTTTTGATATTAAATACTTGTATTTTTAAGCATATATACGTTGCTAAGGAATTAAATCTTTTAGCAACAGTATTAAATAGTTGTACTTTTAAACATATATAAAGTCGATGTCACAAAATAAAACCAAAACAACCTCACTTCCAATTACAACCATGACAAATGAAAGATCAAAGCAAAAAATTTAGGTGTGAAAGAAGTCTGGTGCAAGTTATAAACATCCAACTTTACAACCAAGTCCAATTAAAAGCTCCAAAAAGATATTGCAATGTGAAAGCTCTATGTTCATTAAAACAACTACCTAAACATCAAAGTGTCAAACTTTAGAGCCAACAATAACAACCACCATAATAAAACTTTAGAAAATCCAACATCATTTCTATCTCCAAAATAAAAGGGAAAAACATATTGAAAAAAACATACGAGGGAGTAAAATACTTGATAAAAAAATATAGTAAGTAATAAAACCACATAAATGACCAAAAGAAGTAAAAAGGTATATAACCCTAAAACAAACAATAGAGGAAGAGTTGGAAAAATTGAGCTCAGAAACTTAAATGTGAGAAAAATATTAAAGTTCCATCTATAAATTATGAATATCCAAAATAAAAAAAATCATAATAATTCAAAAATTGTTGAATTTTTTTGAATTTTAATAGTTGGCTAGAAAATATCATAGCTCGACCAAAAAACAACATTTAAAGAAAAGTTCAAAGGCAAATCTGAACATATCAACTAAGAAAGTCCTTCAAAATGTACTAAGCAAAACTATATTACAACCACCAAGCCATAAATTGATTTTATTATAACAATCTACAATAACTAATTTAGAAGGTTTGATGGTAACACCTAGATAATTTCTATGCAAAAGCTTAAAAATGAAACAAAAAATACCACAAATATGTAGTTGAATATCACAATCCATATATTTTAAAAAGTAATACATATTTAGAGATATTAATAAAAATTGAGAGTTTTACTAAAAATATTTAGTATATTAGAAATCAAATTATTATAATGAATTTTGACATTTCCAAAAATAAGAATATCATCAGTATAAATTAAATGAGTAATGTTATCTTTATGATTGTATCCAATCAAATATTGATCAAATATCATAGAAAAAGAATCCATAACAATAACAAAATTATATGAAGAGAGGGGACAACCTTTTCTTAGATCAGAAGAAGAAGAAAAATATCCTTTAAATCACTATTTATAATAACAAAAACTTAACATCAACAGTACAAGCAACAACCCTGTTAATAAAAATATGGAAAAAACCAAGCCTATATATTCTATCATATAAAAATTTTATACTCACTTTATGAAAGACTTTAGGAATTTAAATTTTAGAGCAATTTTTTTTAGTGGAGTTACTAGAATTAACGTTAAAAATAAGTTTGTTAGCTAAAATAATATTATCAGCGATATCACATTCTTTAATAAAAACAGTTTGGGTATAATGAATAAAGTTAGGAAGGATGATTTTAAACCATCCAACTAAAAGAATGATAATCAATTTATAAGAAATATTATAAAAAGAAATCAAGCAATAATCATAAAATGAATTTACATTCTTTCTTATAGAAATAACCACAATATCAGTTTATTTAATTATATTGGCATGTTTATGCTCACAAGAAAAAATTACTAATAACCACAATACAATAAAAACCAATGATATGCCATATATCTTTAAGGAAAATTTAAGTAAAACCATTAGACCCATACGTCTTATTAGATCCAATAAAAAAATATTTGTATTATCCTCATTCCAAAAACTTTGGACTGAAAAGGTTGTGTCCTTTTCAAAAATATATTGATTAGTAGGAAATATATCCCAACCGACATTGTCATTACAATTATGACCATTAAGTAAATCATAATTAAGGAAATACTTTTATTAACAATAACATTATGCCCGTAGATCAACTCATTATTAAGTAAATACTTTTAATAAAATTAGATTTATGTAGAACTCTAGTTGTTAGTAAATAAATTCAACATCCCCCACCTTTTGATAACCATGAACATTTACCTCTTTGTATAGCTCATTTAAAGTCACAAATGGTGGCATTAAAATATTTTTTTGCACTGAAGCGTGACCAAGGAGGTCATTAAGAAGAGGGAATGATCATGTTAAGACAAAATCCAACTTTGCTTATCTTTAAGAATAGAATTATATTTAGATAAAATAGTAGAAGAGTTCCAATTCTAATTATGAAAAGAATATTTAACATTCTTAAGTTTATTGCAAACATTAAAAATCGAATCTCCAATAATAGGAACATTCTTGTTTCAATAATGTGAAGAAAATTAAGGCAAAGGCCCCAGCTATGCTCATACATAAATCTACAATGAAGTTCAACCTAAACAAAAATGAGCCAAAATAGGATGCTGGTCAAAGGAATAATCATTGAAAACCATAAAAATTAATCATTAAAAATTTAATCTAAAAGAATCACTAATCGCCTTATCCAGAGGACATCCAATGGAATTATTTTGTTCATTATTTAATCAACTATAAGAGTAACCCAATATTTGAAGCTCAATGAAACCATCCTTAGAGATACATTCATTAAAATCAAAGAGTTTACTAGGTAAATGAAGAAGACCTCCCAACTTTTTCATTTAGCCAATGCAAACAAATAAAATCTCCAAGTAAAATCTAAAGAGAAGATATAATTTTGGAAATAGAAATAAGAAAATTTCATAATTTTTTTAATAGCACTGTTATCCACATAAATAGTCGTTACAAAGAAATTAATGGAAGAAAAAAAAAATTGCTCATGGATAAATAGAGAATATATATGAATAACAAAAAAATGAGAAATTTATTTATTTCATTTGATTTAAATACTTCCATTTTCTACAAGATTGAAATTATGCATACCATCTTCATAAGAAAACACTTTAAAGAAGAGATACTAGTTTCTAAAAGACATAAAAGATCAAAATTATAATCATTTAAAAGAGTTCTACAATATACAGGACGGACATCAAACCGAGAATAAGAAGATAAGAGATTACACATACTAGGACAAAAATATTGTTGTTGCGAGGATGTCGCAACAAGGTCAAAACGTCGAAAGAGTTGAAAAAAATGAATTGAGAAATTAAGAAATGAGAGGCTGGGATCATTATTTTAGCAATTTACAATTGATTCTAATCTCAGCCTCATAAATGAGAGAGAGGCATGGGGAGATTAAAAACAAGGAGCTTTGACATAAATAGAGCTAAGTAGAAAGCTTTGAATTTATCAGAGATTTGGGACAATTCCCAATCATCTATCATAAATTCACCATAATCTTGTAATGATTAAAGAATAAAATCAATTATATTAGTTGAATGAAAATTTTTGTAATTCATAAGGTTACAATATAGATATTTAAATTTTGATATATATATATATATATATATATATATATATATATATATATATATATATATATATATATATATANAACAAGTCCTAAGAGATCCTCTTAGATCGTTTTTTTTTTTTAATTATTTATTATTTTATTTTGTTTATTTATGTTTTATTTGAAGCAAATAAATCAGACATATTTTATTAATGTATGGTTTTTAAAAGCACTAATAGCACCTAAAATTTATTTTATGTGTTTTAAAAAAATATATTAATTTCTTATTTTGGCAAAAAAATTGAAAGATACATGTCATTTAAATTTTTTACGCGATTCGATGTTAGTGCATTAATGGGCCGGGCGACAACTTACTGATGGACTGATTTAATCTCTGAACAAAATTGAATTGTTAAAGCCCGTTTAGTTTTGTCCAAAGGCTAAAGAACTGTTAGTTTGGGACCATTAAAACATAGACCCTTTTGCGTTTATCTTCTATAAAATTTAAAGTGAAAACTGATTTGATTATTTGATAGTATCAAATTCATTCTTAACTTACTTAAATATTATTTCAAATATAAATATGCAGTGCTAAAATTTGTTTGTTCATTTTTTAATTTCTAATGTCTAATACTATATATATATATNATTAAAAATCGGATCTCCAGTAATAGAAATATTCTTGTTCCAATAATGTGAAGAAAATTAAGACAAAGGCCCCAGATGTGTTCATACATAAATCTACAATGAAGTTCAACCTAAACACAGATGAGCCAAAATAGGATGTTGGTCAAAGGAATAATCATTGAAAACCATAAAAATTAGTCATGAAAAATTTAATCTAAAAGAATTACTAATCGCCTTATCCAAAAGACATCCAATGGAATTATTTTGTTCATTATTTAATCAACTATAAGAGTAACCCAATATTTGAAGCTCAATGAAACCATCCTTAGAGATACATTCATTAAAAACAAAGAGTTTACTAAGTAAATGAAGAAGACCTCCCAACTTTTTCATTTAGCCAATGAATACAAATAAAATCTCCAAGTAAAATCTAAAGAGAAGATATAATTTTAGAAATAGAAATAAGAAATCTTCATAATTTTTTTAATAACACTTCTATCCACATAAATAGTCGTTACAAAGAAATTAATGGAAGAAAAAAAAATTGCTCATGGATAAATTGAGAATATATATGAATAACAAAAAAATGAGAAATTTATTTATTTCATTTGATTCAAATACTTCCATTTTCTACAAGATTGAAATTATGCATACCATCTTCATAAGAAAACACTTTAATTTGATTTAAATAAATAAGCTCAGAAGTAATGGAAGAAGAGACATTAGTTTCTAAAAGACATAAAAGATCAAAATTATAATCATTTAAAAGAGTTCTACAATATACAGGACGGACATCTAACCGCGAATTAATACAATTAGAACGAAGATGAGAGATTACACATATTAGGACAAAAGTATTGTGTTGCGAGGATGTCGAAACAAGATCAAAACATCGAAAGAGCTGAAAAAAATGAACTGAGAAATTAAGAAATGAGAGGCTGGGATCATTATTTTAGCAATTTGCAATTGATTCAAATCTCAGCCTCATAAATGAGAGAGAGGCATGGGAGATTAAAAACAAGCAGCTTTGACATAAATGGAGCTAAGTAGAAAGCTTTCAATTTATCAGAGACTTGGGACAACTGCCAATTATCTATCATAAATTCACCATAATCTTGTAATGATTAAAGAATAAAATCAATTATATTAGTTAATGGTACACTGAATGAAAATTTTTGTTATATATATATATA
>JXCR01109617.1:18376-93834 GCA_002079205.1 Phalaenopsis hybrid cultivar
ATATATATATATATATCATATTTTCAGAGGGCCTTTAAAGTTGGCCTTTGGGCCAAGCCATTTTAACCAATTATAGTCATATGAAAACCTTTTGACAGTTGAGGGAACATGACCAAATTGTTTTGGTATCTAACTCAAATTTCAAAGTAAATATCTAATATTGATTTATTGACAATATAAATTTAGCATATGCATATTGTGTGAGGTTGTTTGTTAATTTAAATGACAAATATATTTAAAAATTTAGTCAAAATGATAGATTTAATCGCCATTGACATAAGAAATTAAACATTTGATATTTAAAATCTTCCAAAAAAAAAAAAAAAATTGAACAATGAAATAGGCTTGATAAACAATACGTGTATCTTAAGATAAGTCGATCATTTTATGAATTTAAAATATAGTAATGGTGTAAATATTGCAATTGTTGAGGACTTGTAGGTTTTTATTTTTCATTAGAAATAAGAAATACTAAATAATTAGTCAAGCTAAGGTAGAAATAGAGTTAAGTTTTCAGTTTGAGTAGTATTCTGATGACTTCTAAATTATGATCCATGAATACTTCTAAATAAAAAACAATGTAGTATTAGTAGAGTATCGGATATGGATACTGCTTCAACCAACATAGAAGTGTTTGAATTAAATAATATTTAAAAAAAGGGCACACACATGTTCAAAATTAATGAATTAAATGTTTTTTTAATAAAATTTTTTAATATATATATTTAAAATTAAAATTTTCAAGAAATTGTTCTATTTTTTTAATTTTTAAATTTAAATTATTTTGATGTGATATAAGATAATTAGTGCTTATTATCATAAACTAAATGATATCTATGATTCTCTTAGTTTTTGAAAGTTAGGCCCCGTTTGGGGTGACTTATTTCCCCCGCTGTGCAACATGAAAACACTGAGATGTGTGTTTGGTAACTGCGGCAAGGTTGTTCATCTGGATAATTCATATGAAATGTGGGTCACGAGCTCGACCCCACGACCCGAGTTTCTTCGCTATTCATTTACGGGGCTACCCCACTATTTTGTCCCGCACACCACTCTCTCAAGTCCTCCCCTCACTCACGTTCGTTGCCCTAACTTTCCACTCTCAATCTTCTACAATCTGTAGCTCTGGAGGGCAGAGCTTGGTTCCGTTTAGTTCCCTTGGTTCCAATGGTTATTGTTGTGAGCTTGTCATTCTTCCTCTCTCTCTCACCTCTGTTCTTCTGCTTGGTTTAGATCATTGGCTCTCCGCTCTCTGTGAGGATCCCTCTGTTCCAGTATTCTCTACCTTATCTACGCAGGCATTTTGATTTTGCAAATATTTATGTGTGGTGTTTTCCTGGGTTCTCCGTGATCTTATCGTTCAATTTTTTTTTGTTGATGTTGGATTTTGAAATTTCTTTGGATTCTCTGTGCTATACTCAGTTGATCATTTGGGTTTTTTTTTCCACATCTAGTTGATGGATTTCGTTTCTCTTTGCTCTATTCAATTGATGTTGATGCTTGAAATTTGGTGATGGTGGTGATTACATGTGAACATTAATTGTAAATGCAAATGTAAATTAATTGGAAATGCAAATTAATTTATGTTGTTGCCCAAAATTCAGTTGATGTCGTTGCCTTAAATTTGGTGGAGGTGGTGGTGTGGGCTGTTGTGTGTTGATGTGTTATTATGTAGTGTGAAGGTGGTGTTGTGATGTCTGGATGTGTTGGTGCGCGGTGTGGAGGTGGCGATGTGGTTTGTGGTTGTGTTGATGTGTGGATTTGGAGGTGGTAGTGTAGGGTGGTTGTGTGATGTGGAGGTGGTGATGTGTGGTGTTGTGTGTGGATGTGTTGGTGTGTGATGTGGAGGTGGTGGTGTAGGAGAGTTGTGTGGTGTAGAAATTGTGGTGTGTAGTGTAGAGGTGGTGGTGTACATTCATTGTGTGGTGAGGTGGTGGTGGTGTGTGGTGTGGAGGTGGGAGCGTGGTTTGTGGATGTGTTGGTGTATGATGTGGAGGTGGTGGTGTGGTGTGTGGATGTGGACGTGGTGGCGTAGGGTGGTTGTGTGGCGTGTGGATGTGCACGTGGTGGTGTTGTGTGTAAATGTGTTGGTGTGTGGTGTGGAGGTGGTGATGTAAGAGACTTGTGTGGGGTGGAGGTGGAGGTGTAGGAGAGTTGTGACATGTGGAGCTGGTGGTGTGCAATGTGAAGTTGGTGGTGTAGGGTGGTTGTGTGGCGAGGAAGTAGTTGTATGTGGTGTAGAGGTGGTTATGTGTAGTGTTGTGTGTTTATGTGTTGGTTTGTGGTGTGGAAGTTGTCGTGTAGGTAATGATGATAATATTATGACAATGCTATTTTTCTTTGAGTTGTGGTAATCATTTTTATGACATATTTATGTTGATTAGTACTTTTCTTGCTAGTAATACAATTGTTAAAAAAATAGCAAATTCATCTGCTATGTCAAATAAAAATAACAAAATAGTATTTTACGACATTTGTATTAAGGATGCCAAATTGGGAAATATGCTAACAAAAAACATATAGGGAGTACTATATGATGCAATTTAAATAACAAATGAGATCAAATAAAAAAGGATTGGAAATTTTAGGAAGAATTAAAGCGTTGATCCACGGGCTTGAGTTGGGATCTAATAAAGCGAATAATTGATGCTTCAAATGAATGGTGGGTTGAGAGATTGGAGGTGAGCATTTATGAAACATCCACCACTTTTATCAAATTTTCAATTTTTTCAGATGCATCAACATGTCCATCTCCTATGACTTTGTAGGTGGTCCCAAAAGCTAAAAATTTTAAATTCAGTGGCATCGAGCTTGAGTTGAATAAGAAATTTGATGGTGGAGTCGTGACAACGAGCAATAATACATAGGCCCCTAGTGAGAGAGGGTTTGTTGGCATCACTTAAAAACCTAAATGCTGAACAAACATGTGACTCGAATTAGGCCCCTTACTTGAACCTCAACGAAGTTGATTCCACCAGCCGATAAAAGCGTCCTGGTTTTAGAAAAAAAAGAATGTGTTGCTTTCATTAGAATTAAAATTTCACAGTTAATTGCTTCATGCACCAATGAACCTCAAATATATGAGGATATGTCGTTATATTTACTCTCTATGAAGTTGCCTGAAAATCAAACCCAGAGAGAGTTTTTTATGATCTTAAGGTCCATTATTTACATTATTTTCATGAAAACAAGGGCACTTATATTTCATTTTATTATAGTTAGGCATTGTATATTTGCATTTCAATGGGTCACTGTTCATGATGCTCTAGATATTTGACTTTTCATTAAGACGTTGTTAATGCTGCTTTGAATTTTTATTTTCATCATAATGTTTAGCATTTGCTTCTCCAACTTTGATAGTAATTCTTGTGCTACTCACTATTTAGTGAGGTGTATATTTTTTATTTTATAATGTTCGAACTGAATATTTGCTTTCAAGTATGAAATATGCTAGTATGATTATTTATGTTTTAAATAATACTATATTACAGGGGCAAAAATGTCATTTATTTAGACACAACGATAGCACAACTATTTCAAAACTATAAAAAACAAACAAACAGTCAGCTTATTTGCATCAGCTTCTGGCCACAACTGTTGTGTAACAACTTTTAAATAACCTGCAACAGTCCCAAACAAACCCTTAGTGTTCTTAAATTTATTATTATATCTCATTGTTGTTCTTAAAGTTTCATTGATTTAGTTTTTATGTATATTTTATAATTTTTGTTAAGAAGATTTATATAAATATCACCCATTCTTATGTATTTATAAATCTAACACTTAAACTTCACTTTTTGCATTTGTGTCATCTCACCTATGCAAGGAAAGATGTTGTTCACCTATAAAACTTAAAACAATGATATGTTCAATGTGATATAAAAGATTTGAGTAGTATAAATGTAAAAAAGGAAATTTTGGGTGTTAGATATCTAAATACATAAGAACTCGTTGGCATTTATATGAATGCCCCTTTATGTTATAATGTCCTATCCATCTGTATTCATTTCCTATATTTTTTAAAATAAAAGTGTCACATTTGTGTCATGGCTTGTCCCTGTCCTGTGCATGTATCCATGCATCATAACTTTCAAGTTTCGTTTCTTGAAGCAAAAAAGGCAAGGAAAAAAAAAAAAGAGGTCTTCTGATCCATAAAAACAATATGACTACAAAATTGAAGGTTTTAAAGCACTCAAAAATTTTTTTATGATAGTATTTACCTCGTTTTAAAATAATTGTTTATATGTTAATCATCAAATTACCCCTCCCATTACTAAAAGGAGATATGACCGTTTGCTACCATTTGTACGCTCTGCGTCATCTCCAAAGTTCTGCGTCTTTCGCAAGCTTGCCCTTTGGATCTCCTTCCTTTATTAGCTATGGTATTGATATTGTTGAGTTAGGGATTTAGGTTTATGTATGGAAAAGGAAATTTGATATAAGTGTCCCACTGTATTAAAATGTCCCATTTGCCCTTCAATATATTTATAAGTATGCCACTAGATTTGTTTATATATAGGAGTTTAGTATTATAAAATAATATAATGTGGGTTTAAAATTCTCTGTTTCTCTATTCTCAAGTTGGTATCAGAGCCAATAACTTAGCAATAAGCATGATTCAATTTGCGCAACATCAAATCAAGATCAACATCATGCTAAAATATCATACAAAAAATTATAAGAGAAAAATATTCCTACAAACTTAAAATTCTCGGTATCTCAAATCAAGAGTGTGGCTAGTTCCAGTCCAACTCAATATAATTTTCTTGTATGGAAGGTATAAATATTAAATTTGCTTATTGCTAATGATTTTGATTCTTTTTTTGATAGCAAGGTTTTTCTCTCACCAAGATTCATACCTTATGAGAATGGAACTATTTCTAAAAAGCAAAATTACGTGCTATGGCAAATGGTTGATAGAAACCTGGCCGTTGCAATATTTTCCTCCATATCCTCTCTATCCTTCCTTATATTCTTCATTTTAAGCACAACAACAGAAATCTGGCACGTCCTGGAGAAAAGATTTCAAGCCTCAAATTGATTAAGAGTTATTCAATTTAAGAATGAACTCCACAAATTTACCATGGGAGAATATACTATGACCCAATATCTCACTATTATTAAGAACCCGTTGGATAACATCACAACAACTGGCTCTAAGGTAGATGTCGAAGACATCATTTTTTATACTTTACATGGATTACCCCGTAGCAACCAAGGATTTAAGACAATCGTTCACACAAATCTGCCACTAATTACATTAGATGACTTCTATGCATTACTACACTGCAAAGAATGCAATTTTGCAAACGAAACCACCAAACTCACACAATATGCAACATTATTTACTTTTTAAAACAAAGGGGGATGGAACAACTCGAGAAATTTTAATAAGAATCAGTTCAACAACAATAAAAATTAGCATAACAACAATATGACAAAAAAGAAATCAGGTATGAAATGTTAGGTTTATAATAAGAAAGGGCATTTTGCCACACAATGCTGACATAAAACAAATTTAAAGTACAAAGCTCCTTCCAACTCTCATGCAACTGCTTTAAATACTCAAATTCATGCTCAATCACGAGAATACATTTTGGACACAGACGCCGCAACCCACCTTACACCAAATGTGTACAATTTGCAACAACCCTTTCCTTACAAAGGACCTGAACAAGTTGTTGTCAAAAATGATCAGAACTCTAAAAAATAATGTGGGTAATGGAATGCTTCCAACTTATAACTTCCAACTTATGATTGTAAGTTGAAACTTTTCTCCCTTCTTTGAATTCCAAAACTATCTCATAATTTAATATGAGTGCATAATCTTACTAGGCATAACAACTGCAACATAACTTTTACTGCAAACAAATTTAAAATTCAAGACTCCACTACTAAGAAAACACTTTTCGCAGTAGCAGCTAATCAAGGTCTGGACTTTATAACATCTCTCAAAATTTACCATAAATGAAAATATTTGGCATCAAAGATTGAGACGCCCTTAGAATAAAGTTTTGTCTATGATTTTAAATTCTCACCCCACCTTTTTTTATATTAATTTTAAAGGTCAAAATTGTTATCAAAATAAAAGTCTCAAATTGCCTTTTATGTGCACTACTACTAAATGTTATATATTAGAAATGCTACATTCTGCTATTTGGGGGTCTTTCCTTTATACCTCCATAAATGGATATAAGTATTTGTTACATTTATCGATGTTTTTTTCTCTTTTTTGTTGGTACATTTCATTGTGCCATAAATTTGAGGCAACATCTCAATTTATATTCTTACATGAATTGATACAAAATCACTTTAACATAGATACCAACTTAAGAATTGATGGTGGAGGCGAATATATGTCAACAAAACTCAAAACCTACCAATACCCATTTTCAAATGAAAGAGCCAAACTTCTATAATGCATATATCAAAATCACTTTAAGTAAATATCAAATCCTATTATTCCTATGAAAGACCCAAACTTCTATAGGCAGATTATTGGATCTCTCCAATATCTTACTGTTACAAAACTATGCATTACTTTTATAGTGAATTACCTCAGTTAACATATGCATAAACCTACCAATACGCATTTTCAACTTCTCAAAAGCTTCTTCGATATCTCAAATATATGCTTCACTATGGGCTTCCTATTCTTTATAGTATTTTTTTTGTAAGTGTCTATTCAGATACTGATCTGGTCAGTGATCATAATAATTGAAAATTAACAACTAGATGTATATTGCACCAAACCTTATCTCCTGATCAGCGAAGAAACAAAATATAATAGCTAGATCATCCACTGAAGCTGAATGCAAAGCGCTTTCCATTACAATTACAGAGGTTCTCTGATTACGATAGCTTCTTCAAGAAATCACAAATCGACCATTGCAACATATAGTTATTCATAGTGACAGTGCTTCTACCATAGCTCTAGCTCACAACCTGGTGTTTCACGCTAGGAAAAAAACACATCGAAGTGGATTACCACTTTATACGAGACCATATAAAGCTTAAGAACATTTCCTAAACCATATTATGACCACATATCAATATGAAGATATTCTTTCCAAACCATTACCGATCAAAAGCCGATCATCAGAATCCCACAGTCAAGTGGACCATCACAAGTCTAGATCATCACCTTAAAGGGGGCTAAAATGAGATCTGACCGTTTGCTACCATTTGTACGCTTTGCGCCATCTCCAAAGTTCTCCTTCTTCTTCAAGGTTGCCCTTTGGATCCCCTTCTCCTGTTAGTTGTGGTATCAGTAGTGTTGAGTTAGGGATTTAGGTTTCTGTATGGAAAATGAGATATTATATTAGTATTATGTTGTATTAAAATGTTCATTTTCCCTCCTATATATTTACAAGTAGGAAATGGATTTCTTTATATATAAGAGTTCTGTATTATCAAATAATGTAGTGTGAGGTTAAAATAAATATTGGATACCTATCTTTCTTTGTGATTGTAAAACTCGTGTCTTCTTGTTTCTCTGTTTCTCTGTTCTCAAATAATACAAGCCTATATAACAAATATGGACGTTCATTTTCATTTAGCAAAAAATAAAATAAATAAAAAGCAAGAAAGAAAATGTTTTTTTTAACTTTGCTAAGTATGCAAATTAATCAATAAATAATTAATAGAAATATATCAGAGATTTGAGCTTCACTTTCTTATGTGAATTAATAGAAATGCGAGTGTACCACATTTAAAAGTTGATATGTTTTGAGTTTAAATATATATGTATATATATATAGTTAGAATATATTATTTTCTTATTCATCAATTACTTCTTACCCGCTATAAACTTCTATATTTATTACAGCAGAAACCGACAAATCTTGTCTCTTAACNTATAGTTAGAATATATTATTTTCTTATTGATCAATTACTTCTTACCCGCTATAAACTTCTATATTTATTACAGCAGAAACCGACAAATCTTGTCTCTTAACNAATTCATCAGTTACTTCTTACCCGTTATAAACTTCTATATTTATTACAAGAGAAACCGACAAATCTTGTCTCTTAGCAGTATCCAAATCAAAGAAACAATTTGAAAAAAATAAACTCTCCCTTGCATTCTACCTACAATTATTCAATGTATATTTTAATATTCTCTGAAATGTGGAACTGTGAATTAATTAAACATCTAGTAGCTGTTACTATGGTTAAATTTACAGGGCCAATGGAGCCAATGAAGTTGTCAGCTAGCTCTTTGCGTTGCTGCTACCATTTATGTGCAGAAAGAAGACTGCAAGGGAGAAATATAGACTGAAGGTCTGAATTTAGGAAGAGATGTGTTGCAGCGCAACTATGTGGTCCATCTATTTGCCTATGGTTTCCACTGCTGAAACATAGAGAACAGTGTAGCTAAGCCAGAAAATGTTTGTATATATCTTCTTGTTTGCTTCCTATCACATATAGGCATTTAATTATGCAGATGTATAGAAGTTATTCTGATTAATTCCATTTATATAGAAATTTATATTAGATATGCATTTATTTTTTGCCATTATTTGTTGGTGAGGGGTGTGGCCAGCTCTGGAAAAATATCTCTTTGATATGGACATGTCTTTGGTGGAGAATCAGATATATGGGGAATGATACAAACAGATGAGGACGAATTTCATGTATATATTTAGCTTAAGAAATAATATTTATTTGGATCAAGTAAATTCACTGAAGTTTAATTTTAATTTTTATTTAATGTTAAAAAATGATACATCTTTTTTAATTGTTCTATTTGATGGGGCTTAATTAAGTTAATTAGTAAGCAAAATAAATTATATTGAGCTCATCTTTAAATCAGGATTACATTTTTTGATTGGTTAAAACGAAAAGTTATTGATTAATTATTTAAAGTAATTAATTATACTTAATAAATATTATTAAAATTTAAATTAATTTAAATTTTACCAAGTTATTTTAAGTATTTCAGAATTTTCTTAATTTATTATTCAAGATTGAGTTTGTATTACAAAGTGTAATTAAATTATTAGAATACAATATTAATACATCTCGTGTTTATTTTCACCAAAGTATCTTTGTGCAGACAAGAAACAAATTAATAACTTCTTAGTTTAGACACTGCATGTTCCTGCTCTGATCACATATCCATTTCTCTGTCCCGTGCGGATTCTGGCTAGCTAGTCGTCTAGCTTGGAAGTTTAAACTTTTGGGCTCCATTTCCATTAGTGTTCCACCCCCTATATCCAGACTATTTCCTTAGTTGCAGAGACGGATATTAATGGAGCAAGCAAGAGATAGATACAGAGATATACAGAGGAGGGGATGAAAGAGATAGAGAGAGAGAGAGATCCGCAGCTCTCAGGTCGCTGTTATCGATCTGTTCTTCTCCATCGTTTTCTGGCTTTTGTGCTTTTCTCGCTCATTGCATTCAGGAACTGCAGAGCATTCAGAGCAAGACAGAGTGGGTAGCAATTAATAATGGTAGCCTTAGGGAAGGGATAAGGAAGAGAGAGATAGGTTAATTACAGAGTATCAGACGTTATATTGCTGAAATATCAAAATCTAATAAGTTTTAGTTGAACATTAATGTCGGAGTGACTAAAGGAGTTTTATCTGATCTATTTCAATGTATTAAACTACAGTGAAATTTTTTATTATGCATGTCAACTTGGTATTTTATTTTGACTACTTGTATAGTTGTTGTTTTCTCCAAATAAATTACGTATATAACGATTTTTTTCAATTTTCATGAACTGCATGCGTATAATGATTCCTATTTTTTTTATAATCAATATTATCAGCCACATAAGTAAAAATATTAAGGTACACACGAAATATTAGCAGCACAAATATCAAAGCAATCGAACAAATAATGATGATGATATGACGATCGAAGCATTAAATTCAAGAAACATAATCTGAATCGGTAATATGAAAGTTTAAAAAACTGATCAAGTCCACTTTCGGAGCATCTGGTCGGCGGGCTTATCTACGGTCTCAACAACCGAAGCTTCTTATAGACCAGCCGAACGCAACCGGCAGACTGACAGCTCATACCTCGACAAAAACGATTCCTACGAAGCCTGAGGCTTTGATCGACTGGAATGTGTTGACCGACTGATTACCGCAATATCCAAATTCAAATTTTAATATAAATTTAGTAATAAATCAACTGAATGATGTCAGTAACGGCTATTTCCATAATCACTCTCTCCCTTCTATAATTGTATAGGAATGTCTTTTATAAATAATTCACTAGCATTTTTCTTCTCTCTCTACTCCTCCTACCCCCGGATCTAACTCATGAGTCATGTATTTCCAAAGAATAATTCCAAAATCAACAGTATGAATTCATAAATATTTCAAAAGTTTGTACTATCTTAATATTACAAGTTTCTGTCATGATCGAAGAATTTTCAAACTTACATTCCAAATACATCTATGAATGAAACAGATATTTCAGCCTCAATCCCTATTAAAAAGCTATATGCCACTCTAAAACTGAGCTATTAATTTAGTTATATTCTATATGATTTACATGGAATAATTTCGTATAGGGTTTACGTACTCTTAGCCGACCCCAACCAAAACTCTGACAACTGATTACTGGCCTAAACGTTTGGTCTGCTCTAATTTACTGCAGCAAACCAAACTGTCAGATGCTACCTATAGTTTGGAGCATCAGTTANTCTCAATCTCTATTAAACAGCTATATGCCACTCTAAAACCTGAGCTATTTCTATTTGATTTAAAGTGAGTAATTTCGTATAGGGTTTTTGCACTCTTAACCGAGCCCAACCAAAACTCTGACAACTGATTACTGGCCTAAGCGTTTGGTCTGCTCTAATTTACTGCAGCAAACCAAACTGTCAGATGCTACCTATAGTTTCGAGCATCAGTTATTTTTCAATGCTGCATTTGACTTATTTCTACATATAATCCGGCTACTATAGCATTAGAAAAATTCCTAAGCATTTTGTGTCATACTAGCTTTGATTAGGGATGTAAACGAGCCGAACACGAGCGAGCTAGCCAACATCAGCTCGTGTTCGGCNAATGCTGCATTTGACTTATTTCTACATATAATCCGGATACTATAGCATTAGAAAAATTCCTAAGCATTTTGTGTCATACTAGCATTGATTAGATTCCAACCATAAAGAAACTATTATTTATGTCTCACATATTTATAAAATATTTAATTATTTTTTTCATTCTTTAGGGATTTTGATTTTTGTTGAGTGGGTTCTTTTTAAGGGTTTGATGTATTGGAAATTTATTTTTTATTAAAATAATCTATGAGGAAGCTTTTTTATGAATTACACATTCACAAGTATTTTTAAAAACTATGGGCTTGTTTAAGAATAATTTTATTTTTGGTTTTAATTATTAAGTTCACTTTTATTATTTATAATATAATTGTGTAATGTGTTTTAAAGTATATTTTTTTATTTAATATTTAGGCAATATCAAATAATGACATATGTCATATTCATTGCCAAACAAATTTGGTCCTGATCTATAAAGCTAAGACTTTCATCAAAATAGAAAGAAAGTGTTTACTTCTGAAAAAGCTGAATATTCTTCGGAACAAAGAAATATGACAAAGTTACGGCAGCTGATAACAGAATAGAAGCAACAGCTTTCGGGTACTGGAAGCATTTAATATCACAAAAATAATTAACAAGCGACTAAATGTGTATTTTATTTTTCGTGCCTTTACGGATTTAAATATATATATATATATATATAAATATATATATATANCGAATTTCATGTATATATTTAGCTTTAGAAATAATATTTATTTGGATCAATTAGATTTGGAAGATGATTTGGTCATTTCAGTAGACTGAAGTTTAATTTTTATTTATTTTTTAATGTTAAAAAATGATGCACCTTTTTTTAATTGGACAATTTGATTGGGGCTTAGTTAATTTAATCAGTAAGCAAAATAAATTATGTTAAGCTTACCTTTAAATCATGATTAAGTAATTTGATTTAAATATTATTAAAATTTAAATTAGTTTAAATTTTACGAAGTTATTTTAAGTATTTCAGAATTTTCTTAATTTATTATTCATGATTGAGTTTGTGTTAAAAAGTTTAATTAAATTACTTGAATAGTTATCCCAAGGCTAATTATCATTATATAATATTAATACATCTCGTGTTTATTTTCACCAAANTTTTTTAATGTTAAAAAATGATGCATCTTTTTTTAATTGGACAATTTGATTGGGGCTTAGTTAATTTAATTACTAAGCAAAATAAATTATGTTAAGCTTACCTTTAAATCATGATTAAATTATTTGATTTAAATATTATTAAAATTTAAATTAGTTTAAATTTTGCTAAGTTATTTTAAGTATTTAAGAATTTTCTTAATTTATTATTCATGATTGAGTTTGTGTTAAAAAGTTTAATTAAACTACTTGAATAGTTATCCCAAGGCTAATTATCATTATATAATATTAATACATCTCGTGTTTATTTTCACCAAAGTATCTTTGTGCAGACAAGAAACAAATTAATAACTTCTTAGTTTAGACACTGCATGTTCCTGCTCTGATCACATATCCATTTCTCTGTCCCGTGCGGATTCTGGCTAGCTAGTCGTCTAGCTTGGAAGTTTAAACTTTTGGGCTCCATTTCCATTAGTGTTCCACCCCCTATATCCAGACTATTTCCTTAGTTGCAGAGACGGATATTAATGGAGCAAGCAAGAGATAGATACAGAGATATACAGAGGAGGGGATGAAAGAGAGAGGGAGAAAGAGAGAGAGAGATCCGCAGCTCTCAGGTCGCTGTTATCGATCTGTTCTTCTCCATCGTTTTCTGGCTTATGTGCTTTTCTCGCTCATTGCATTCAGGAACTGCAGAGCATTCAGAGCAAGACAGAGTGGGTAGCAATTAATAATGGTAGCCTTAGGGAAGGGATAAGGAAGAGAGAGATAGGTTAATTACAGAGTCTCAAACATTATATTGCTGAAATATCAAAATCTAATAAGTTTTAGTTGAACATTAATAGCGGAGTGACTAAAGGAGTTTTATCAGATATATTTCAATGTATTAAACTACAGTGAAATATTTTATTATATATGTCAACTTGGTATTTTATTTTGACTACATGTATAGTTGTTGTTTTCTCCAAATAAATTACGTATATAACGATTTTTTTCAACTTTCATGAACTGCATGTGTATAATGATTCTTTTTTTTTTTTTATAATCAATATTATCAGCGACAAAAGTAAAAATATTAGGGTACACACCAAATATTAGCAGCACAAATATCAAAGCAATCGAACAGATAATGATGATGATATGACGATCGAAGCATTAAATTCAAGAAACATAATCTGAATCGGTAATATGAAAGGTTAAAAAACTGATCAAGTCCACTTTCAGAGCATCTGGTCGACGGACTTATCTAGGGTCTCAACAACCGAAGCTTCCTAAAGACCAGCTGAAAGCAATCGGCCGACCGACAGCTCATAACTTGACATAAACAATTCCTACGAAGCCTGACGCTTTGATCGACTGGAACGTGTTGACCGACTGATTACCGCAATATCCGAATTCAAATTTTAATATAAATTTAGTAATAAATCAACTGAATGATGGCAGTAACGACTATTTCCATAATCACCCTCTTCCTTCTATAATTGTATAGGAATGTCTTCTATAAATAAGAGGCTCAACGATGAACAAAAGGATCTCGGGTTCGAGGACTTTTTTTCCTCTCTCCTCTGATAATTCACTAGCATTTTTCTTCTCTCTCTACTCCTCCTACCGCCGGATCTAACTCATGAGTCATGTATTTCCAAAGAATAATTCCAAAATCAACAATATGAATTCATAAATTTTTCCAAAGTTTGTACTATCTTAATATTACAAGTTTCTGTCACGATCGAAGAATTTTCAAACTTACATTCCAAATACATCTAGAATGAAATAGATATTTCAGTCTCAATCCCTATTAAAAAAGCTATATGCCACTCTAAAACCTGAGCTATTTCTATTTGATTTACAGTGAGTAATTTCGTATAGGGTTTATGCACTCTTAACCGAGCCCAACCAAAACTCTGTCAACTGATTACTGGCCGAAGCGTTTGGTCTGCTCTAATTTACTGCAGCAAACCAAACTGTCAGATGCTACCTATAGTTTGGAGCATCAGTTATCTTTCAACGTTGCATTTGACTTATTTCTACATATAATCCGGCTGCCATAGCATTAGAAAAATTCCTAAGTATTTTGTGTCATACTACCTTTCATTAGATTCCTACTATAAAGAAAACATTATTTATGTCTCACATACTTATACAATATGTAATTATTTCTTTCATTCTTAAGGGATTTTGATTTTTGCTGAGTGGGTTCTTTTTAAGGGTTTGATGTATTTGGAAATTTATTTTTTATTAAAATATTTTATGAGGAAGCTTTTTTATGAATTACACATTCACAAGTATTTTTAAAAACTATGGGCTTGTTTAAGAATAATNCAGATGTATTACGTAGCAAATGGTTCTGTGCCACTCTATATACAATAGTATTGTGCATTGCTGTACACATGTTGTACAATAACGTACACCAATATTATTATAATTCAGCATACACGTGCACTTTATATTTATGTACTCATGTCAATCAATATATAATTCTACCTGTCAGTTTATTTAAGCAATTTATTTGCTCCAAAATTCACTGAGTCCTCACATTGCAATGAGTATATTGAGCAATCATCTTGCTCTTTGAAGGATATTGTGATTAAAATAATGTTAGTAGCATTTGTTTTTTAATTGCAATTAAAATATTGTTTCAGTCAAATTTTTCTATAAGCTGCCATCACAATTAATTAATCCAACACATCAAAATGTGGCATTGTATTATGTGATACATAGAGTAGTATATTAGATTTTTCTTGATGTTAAGTATATACGTGAACACCAACGTCTGACCAAAATGTTGCACCTTCATGTGCTTTAATTTTAAAGTGTCGCAATCCTCAATCCTGCATATAGTCTCATATTTCTTGTGAATAATTGCCACTAACCTAATGTAAATATGTAATAGAACACATGTGGCTTGAACAACCCGAGCTTTAAAGTCATTGCTCTAGCGAATGAGATGGTGGCCACTTATGGTTGGAGATTTTCTCCTGCACTAAAAGATATCGTGCTCCGAGCTCACCAACTCTAATAAAAATAAAGTCATTGCTCTTTTTCAGTCACCAAAAGAGTATAATTAATTTAATAATTTTAAGAAAATCTACAATAGTACTTGTACAAAACAAATTAGCTATTTTGTAATTATTGCCAGCTTCTTGTTTTTTTTTTTCAAAGTAAAAAAAAAATGTTTACGTGCCTTTTTCTTAGGATAGAAAAATTAGTATTATGAATAAAAAATCATATTCATAAAATATTCGCCTAGCTTACAATAAACTTTATTTGAATTATTATTGCTTTCAAGCTAAATATTATCTTTTAAAATCAGTAAATCTTTGAAATTCTTTCAGCTTATTAAATTATAACCATATAACAAGATATCTTGAAAGTGCTTCTAATAGAAATATAATGAGCATAATGGTATTAAAAATTAAGCTTCATTAACAAAAATCACATTAATATTTATCAAATATTGAGTGATAAAGTTAAACTCGTTCATATAAGATTTAAATAGACTTAACTCCTTGCATGCAAAGAAAATAGGGTCATTGTTTTTAATAAAAATTATTGGAGAAGATTTTTGACATGCATGGTGTCTTTTCACTCAAGCCATTGATCTTTTGTAATTAATTTTGATAAGATCTATATTACTATAAATCTGCAAAATGCAACTTAAATGTTGGGATAAACTTCTTCTCAACTTCTATTTAATCTTCATCACTTAGGATATTGGGTATCTTAATAAGCCTACAAGTGCTTTTATAAGCCTTTGTTTGACAAGTGCATTATACATCTTGATCTTTTAAAAGCCTAAACTCTTTGAGCATTTAAAATTTTTAATCTCAAATTTCATGATCATCAAATTTATCGTAACTTTGATTTGGTACGAGTTGTTAGGAAAAAGTGAGTCTTAAACTAGGGACAAATATGATAAACTATAAACTAACTACAGATATAATGAATTATCATACAAGAGAACACTAAAAGTAATATGTTTTGGTTTAAGACAATATTTTTAATCGTATATTCAAAATATCTACTAAATTTGTATTGTATAAAAAGGATTATACTTTATATAAAATTAGATATTTTAACTAAAATATCATTTTATTTGATCGAGAGAGAATTCGATCACCTGTAATATTGGTGAAGGCTAAACAACACCAATGGGATGTTATTATTGTCTATTTCCTCTTTTTTCTTTCTTTTTTTTTTTTCTATTGTAAGAGTTGAAATGATAACCATTTCTATTATATGAGAAAGAGCTCCCTTACTTGCTATAATTGAATATAGAAACATTTAATTTCTTGAAGAAACTGAGAAGCTCCCTTTCAAATACTAATGAAAAGCTTTTTTCTTTCATTCTCAAATTACATTCCCCTTCTATTTTTTCCTCTTTAATTCTCTTATATTTTGTTACTTTTTATTGCAGAATGTTTTCTAAGTGATGATTACAAGAATTTATATAATTAGCCTTCAAATATTAGAGATCAACCATTGAAAAAATTTGGAGCTTCTATTCAAGACATTTGAGGCACCCTTAATTTAAAATATAATGTTAATTTTTTTTTAAACTTTATTGTAGCCTCTACTTTAGACTTTGTGGTAGCTAATGATCTGAAAAAAATTAAAATTAAATATATTTAAAGATAGTTATTAAAGTCAAATTCCACACTAATAGCTAAAATTTTGAGTAAGAACTTTGGGAAAATGTTTAGGTTGGAAGGCCAACCTAATTATTAGGACTCTATTTTTTACTTTCAAATTGAGCTTAAAATTAAGTTATGATTTTAGGCTTTGCGCCATTTTAATTTTGTGTTGCTTCTATGTATGAAATAGAATAAATAGAAAAAAATGGTTATTTGAATAAAAATATTTAACAAATATTTATTTAAGATAAAAATACTTAACAATGTCAAAATTTATTTTGAAAAAAAAAAAATACTTTTGAAGTATAAGTTAAAAAATCAATCTAAATAAAAAATTGAAAAATATTTTAGTACTATGATGCACAGACATAAATATACAGACATATCTATTATTGGAAACATAAATTATATACACGTGATTGATGCACATTATAAGTTTTATATTTTGAAAATTAAATAACCAATTTTGATATGAAATCCTTTCTTAAAATCAAAAGAAGAACTATTAAAATTATGAATTTAATATAATATGAATTATATTATTTGCTTATGAATTTTTTATATTATAATATTATGACGCATGTGCGGCCGTGTGTCAATCATACATGACTTCATTTCTAAAGACAGTTCGCAAATAAAAGAAGTATAAAAAGCATGTCAGTCATATTAAAAAAAGAAAATTATACTGTTAATTCATCAAATATCTGATCAAACTCAAACTTTAAGCTTCTATATTGACATGGGCGAAAATCTGATCATGCGAAATGCAAGATGAATTAGTCAGATCATCGCCCTTATCCGGACTTAATAATTTTCTTTTTTATTAGGGTTCGAAAATCATTTTTAATCATTCTATGTAGGGGTGTAAATGGACCGAACACGAACGAACAAAGCTTGTGTTCGTGTTCGGTTTGTTTGAAATTTGGTTTGTTTGAAATAAGTTCGTGTTTGAAATTGTTCTTGAAGTCACTGTTCATGTTCGTTTCTTAACGAACGAGCCGAACACGAGCTGTTTGCGAACGACGAGCCAGTCTGACATTCCTAATATTAATATATATAAATAATANCCATAACAATATCCGAATTCAAATTTTAATATAAATTTAGTATTAAATCAAGAGAATGATTGCAGTGAGGGCTATTTCCATAATCACTCTCTCCCTTCTGTAATTGTATAGGAATGTCTTCTATAAATAAGAGGCTCAACGATGAACAAAAGGATCTCGGGTTTGAGGATTTTTTTCCCTCCCTCTCCTTTGATAATTCACTAACATTTGTCTTCTCTCTCTACTNATCCTTAGCATCCTCTGACACTGCAACATACTCAGCCTCTGTAGTGGACAAAGAAACCGTCTTCTGTAGATTAGAGCCCCATGNCGTTCATGTTTGGTTCGTTTTAACTAACCGAACAAAAAAAAAAATTGTTCACGTTCATCTCGTTTACTTATCGAACGACTCGAGCACGAATTCTTTGACGAACCGAACACGAACTGCTCATGAACAACAAGCCTTTTTGACAGCCCAAATTCTATGTATTAAACTTGCGAGTAAATTTTCCTCATCCTCTTCAACATTTTAATACTATGAAATTGCGTATTTTTGTAATTCATCTTATTATTACGAGATTTGAACATCTTACCTTTGTATTAATCTCACTTTTTGTTGAAAAATATGAGGACCAACAGTCGGGAGTATTTATTATCGACTGAATTCGGAACTTGTCAAATTTGACGGGCGTCGCCTCTCTAACTTCCCTTCTTCTTTCTTCAAGAAGTTAAGTTGCTGAATAATGCTTGGCTTCAGATAAATGATCAGCAAATAATCATCGTATTTAGTTCTTTGCTGCACAAATTTTTTGCACAACGTTATTTGACAATGAATATTAGATAATCTTAAGAAAATTGATATCATTACTGCACATCTAATAGTATCGTTTTTGTCAGGACCGCCAATTCATATTCTCATTATAAATTGGGTTTGGCAAGTAGTTAATAGTTAAATTAACTCTCCAAAATTTTAATTCACTTATAAGGTCAAGCGGCTGGGATAAAAAAAAACATAACGTACAGCAAAAAGGCAGTTGCTCGAACCAGCATGGATCGCATCGATAACAGGATTGACTCAGAGACATGAGAGGATCGACGAGGTACTAATACAAGAGGCTGAATATGAGGGGTCGACTGTTGTCACCGACTATGAGAAGACAATCACCGAAGGTTGACCACGACAAGTCAGCCGTGGACGGCTGACTAAAAGGTGTAGATGCAAGTGGTTAGGTGCTAGAGGTCGACCTAAGATTCCGATCACCGGGGATTGATTACGAGAGGTCGAGTACGAGAAGTTTAGTGTTGGAAATTGAAAATAACAGAAATAATGATTTGAGAAATTTGAAAGAAAACTATAAATCGAAGCACACAAACAAGGAAACACAGAAAATACAATTAGTTTCACGATTTAAAGTGGAAAAACTCGAGAAAAAATCACGAATGCACACTGTTGTGATGGTATATAAAATAAAATAGAACGATCGACGACTAAGTGAAAACAAAACAAGAAAATTCACACAAAAAATGAACACAGCAGAACGCACAGATTTACGTGGTTCGGCAAATTGCCTACGTCCATGAAGTTGTAGAGGATTTTACTACTTAAGGAATTTACACCAGTCGATAGTCTCGACTAACAAGAAAAAGTCTCTCACTTCCTTAATCTCTCTTCTTCTCTCTTTACACCGAGATATACACCGAAGAAGATAAACGTACAAGAGAAATTCTATTTCTCTTCTGCCACAAGTCACTAAGAAGAAGCCAAGGGAGAGCAATCTTCGTCTTCTACTTTCTTCTTCCTTCTGCCGCAAGAACTATTGCTTGCACTTATCTGCCCTTCCGTAACTTACACCAGCAGTTTTTTCACCGAAGTTGGGAGGCTCCGATTCACGACATAAAGGTGTGAAGCATCGCTTCGCTTCACGGGGCAGGAGTAGGAGGGAGCAGCGATTCGTGAAAACAAAAGGAGAGGCGAGAACAGTGGAGGCGTGAGCAGGCAAGGGTCGCGACATTTCGCGATCGGAGCGGAAGTAGGAGTTGGGGTCGCGATGGGAGCGGGAAGATGGACCGGGCTCCAACTCAACAAATCTCCCACTTGGAGACCAATACACAGGCAGTAACGTCTCCTTCCTCAAACAGATATCCTCCACTGATAGTGTCACCCTTTTTTTCAAACATGAATCATCTACCTCTGCAACTCAAAGCCCCTATCTTCACACCAAAAGTCCAACTGAAGCTGCGTACGACTTCAGTTCTCAAGAGTAACGCCCTTAGTCAACATATCAACATGGGCAACATAGTCATGCACCTCCAAGTTATTTCCTAGGTTACTAATGTATCTGTTTGCAACTCTCACTTCATAGGTAATATCCTGAATCTGTTGAATGTTTTTTTAACAAGTCTAGCCTTGTACCTCTTACTGTCATCAAGCTCAGTCTTCACCCGGTACACCCACTTATTGTGCCTTCTTCAGTGGTGGAAGTTCTGTCAGATCCCACTTCCTCGAATTTTCATATTGCAATATTTCTTCATAGCTATGTGGTTCTCCACCATCTGTCCGTGGAATAATATGAATGGTTGTCTCGGACCCACTCTCATCTTCACTTCCATCGCTACCCTGTACTATGGCCTCTGGTAGATAAACAAACCTTACCTTTCTACAGTAACTAGAGGCTCCAAGAGATGTCAGGAAAAGGCCCACACACATTTGTGTGTACAAGGTCTAGTTTTTCTGCCCTTGGTGCTCTGTTACTTTTCAAAAAACTTATCTTCTTCTGTTTCCTCATAATGCACCTTTGACTCATGTGTCCACGCCTGAGTAAACATGTAGTCATATATAGTGTGTTAGTTTTCTTACCCCGAGCTAGTACTAATGCCTCTTTAGTAACCTTTCAGGTGCTATCTGAGAACACTACTAAATGACCACCTTCATTGAGCTGCCCAACAAAAAAATGAGTTTTTTCTTCAACTTAGGAACGTGCCTGACCTTTTATAAAGTTTACTTACTCTTATTTGGAAGTGCAATGTCAATATCTCCAAATCCTACCACATTCAATACTTCTCCATCTGCTAGATATATTTTCTCAAAGTCATGTTCAATATAATTTGTCATCAATTCCTGATGGAATGTTGTATGCAAAGAAGCCCCAAAATCCAATATTCAGTTATCATCAAAACTATGAACTTTTAGCAGTAGTGCATATTGTGCTTCTTCAGTTATCACATTTGTGTTGTCATTCTCCATCTTCTTGAGATTTCTGTAGTTTCTCTTTATGTGGTTAGCCTTGTCACAATTCCAGCATGTTGCCTGCTGACCAGACTTTAATTTTCATTTTCCTCTATTTGAGTTTTTGTTCTGTGATCTCCCTCTGAAATCAACATTCAATGTTGAACTCGAACCTGAGATCTCGCCAGAATCTTTCCTGCACACCTCTTTAGCCAAAATAAAATCACGAATATCATCATATTTTAGTTAAGATTTACCTGCAGAACAATTAAATGTCATCATCATGGCTTCCCAGCTATTTGACAATAATGACAACATCCAATTTCCAGCTATCATCAGAACTATAAACAATCTGCAATAGTGTATATTGTGCTTTTACAGTTACCACATTTGCATTGTCATTCTCTATCTTCTTGGGATTTCTGTAATTTCTCTTTACTGGTCAGCCTTGCCACAATTCCAGCAAGTTGTCAGCTGACCAGACTTAGATTTTGATCTTCCTCTGTTTGAGTTCTTGTTCTGTGATCTCCCTCTGAAATCAACATTCAATGCTGAACTCGAACCCGAGATATCGCCAGAATCTTTCATGCGCACATCTTCAGCTAAAATTGAATCACGAATATCAGCATATTTCAATTAAGATTTATCTATATAACTGTTAAATGACATCCTCATAACTTCACAGATATTTGACAATGATGCCAACAATATCAACGCACATATCTCATCATCAAAATCAATTTCAACAGACGACAGTTGATATGTCATAATATTAAAATTATTTAGGTGTTGACCAACAAACACATCTTCCACCATCGTCAAATTGAATAACTTCTTCATCAGATATACCTTGTTATTCGCTGATGACTTTTCATACATACCTGACAGGGCTGTCGTGAGATATGTTGTAGTCGTTTACTGAATGACGTTGTGTGCAACGAACCTTGATAATTTCAATCGAATAACCCCCAATACCTGTCAGTCCAACAGATTCCATTCAGTCTCATCCATCATTTTCGGTCTTTTCCCCAATAACAGAAGATGAAGTTTCTTCCTATAGGGGTGGTCCTCTATTTGCATCATCCAGTAACCAAAATTTGTGTCATCAAACTTCTCGATCCCTGAAACATTCACTTCATCTGCAGCCATCTCTGATATCAGTTGTTGTGGTATATATATAAAATAAAATAAAACGATCGACAACGAAGCGAAAAATAGAACGAGAAAATTCACACTAGAAAAGAACACAACTGAACACACAAATTTACATTGTTCGGCAAATTGCATACATTCACGAAGTTGCAGAAGATTTTACTACTTGAAGAGTTTACATCAGTCGATCATCTCAACTTGCAAGAGAAAGTCTCTCACTTCCTTACTCTCTCTCTACACCGAGATACACACCAAAGAAGATAAACGTACATGAGAAATTATATTTCTCTTCTGCCACAAGCCACCAAGAAGAAGCTAAGGGAGAACAATCTTCTTCTTTTTCTTTCTTCTTCTTTCTGCTGCAAGGAACCACTGCTTGCACTTCTCTTCCCTTCTGTAACTTACACCATCAGTTTTTTCACCGAAGTTGAGAGGCTCCGATTCGCGACTTAAAGGTGCAAAGCATCGCTTCGCTTCACGAGGCAGGAGCGAGAGCAAGCACCAATTCGCGAAAACAAAAAGAGATGCGGGAACAGTGGAGGCGGGAGCAGGTTGGGGTCGCGACGTTTTGCGATCAAGAGCGGAAGCAGGAGTTGGGGTCGCGACGGGAGCGGGAGCAGGGAGACAGACCGGGCTCCAAACTCAACACACCCCACTCTAATAAATTCACTATAAAAATAGAAGAAATAATACATATTACACAACACTTAAGTTTTATTATTTATCATTTGATACAGATAATTTTAGCATTTATTATTTATCATTTGATACAGATAATTTTAGCATTATTATTTATCAATATATAAATATATAATAAATGATAAAATTACCTGTAATTTTAAGAGAGAATTTCCTGATTTCTCTCAAAAATAATAATTTTTCTTATGGAAGTCCATAAATTGTACTATCATCAAAGTCTTTTCAATTATGTTGTAAACAGTTGTCCACTTGGTACTTAGAAAGTTTAGACTGGTGAGAAGTGGGAGGTTTTGCCCCTAAGATTTGATGTGAGATGCTAACATGTGAAGTTCTCCCAGTCATATTTGATTTGAAATTTTTGTTTGTGAATAACATATGATGTACCAATTACAAGTAATCATGCCATAATATAGTGAACGTCCGCTCATTTGATTAGAGCTCGACAACTATATTATTAACAGAAATTCACATACATATCCCATGATTCTTATCTATTTACATATCCAATACCATAAGTTTGATATTTACTCTTATGACACTTTTGAGTGTCCTCTGATGGAAAAAAATATTACATCAGGACTCCGCACGTAGCCGTAGAGCTACGTGCGGAGTCCAATAAAATTACGCCGTGGAGGTGATCGGTCCAGTAACACAAGAGAATATTTCTCTTGTATTATTCAGATGTTATTGTGTGTTATTCAGACAATATTGTGTATTATTTAAGTATTATTGATGTGTTATTATGTTATTATAACATCAAAAATATTCTCATAACACAATAACATCTGAATAACACGAGAGGAGTATTCCCTGGTGTTACCGTGCCGACCACCTCCACGACGTAATTTCATTGGACTCCACACGTAGCTCTACTTGAGGAGTCCTGGGGTAACATTTTTTTCCATTTGATTAGCAACCCCAATACTCTAAAAAAGTTTTAATTGGCTGAAAGGATCTCAAAATCTTTTACTGAAAACAAAAATTCTACCTTTATAATTTCTACCTTCGTGAAAATGAAAATAATCCAAACATTAATTTTAGTTAGTGGAGTTGTCGTTAGCCTAATATTTTCTCTGTTGTTTTTCACATCAGTGAAATTGAATGGTGGCTGTGATTCCCACAAATTTAGAATCGAAGTTCTCTACTGTTATGGAAAACAACGGTAATAAAACAAAAAATAGATCGAGAAAAATCATACCAGAAATAGCGACACAAGATTTACGTGGTTCAGCAAATTGTCTACGTCCACGGAGCTGCAGAGTATTTTATTAGCTTTGAGGATTACACCGTCGACCACGTCGACTTACAAGAAAGAATTTTCTCTTTCTCTCTCTGTTTAAATCGAGAGTCACACCAAGAAGAAGAAAAATAACTTTAAACTGTTTGAAGAGTAATACACATCCCTGTAATCGTGAGCCCCTTTTAAAGTTTCACAGTATCCAGCTTGTTTTGGTAATTCTTAATTTCTTGATTCCATGGAATCATGCTTTAATGACCCATATAAAGCCCATTAAGGCAAGCTATCAAATTCATTGCCTTTTTTCTCTATAACAGGAGGGGCGGGAAATTAATCTGATAAAACTTAATTAATTAAGTTTCCTTAAGATTCTTCCTGTGAATAGAAGGCAACTGCTTTAAATAAAAATTGGGAATCATCAAGCTATGACAGAGAATAAAATACATAAGGAAAAGAATTAATAGCAGATAAATTAGAATCAATTTATCAAAGAATCTGTCATAATAGGAAGTGGACCGAGTCTCCACCTTCCTCAACAATTCTCCCACTTGGAGACTGGGACACTAACTGCACCATCCATTGGCTGCACTGCCATTTTTCTCAAATGTTATATCCTCCACCTCTGCAACTCAAACCCATGTCTTCAAGCTAGAAGACCAACTGAAGTCGAACACAACTTCAGTTTCTCAAGTGTGACGCCCTTGGTCAACATATCAGCAGGATTCTTGCTTCCACAAATTTTCTCAAGTAGTAACTGTCCGTCATCTAACAATGATCGAATAAAGTGATACCTGATCTGAATGTGCTTGGTCCTGGATTGAAATGCTGGATTTTTAGCTAGGAATATGGCGCTCTGGCTATCACTGTAGAGAGTGCCTTTCTGAACCTCCTTACCCAATTCCGCCAAGAAACTCTGCAGCCATATCATCTCCTTAGCAGCCTCTGACACTGCAACATACTCAGCCTCTGTAGTGGACAAAGAAACCGTCTTCTGTAGATTAGAGCCCCATGACACTGCAGTACCGCCAAGAGTATAAACATAACATGTAGTACTCTTCCTACTGTCAATGTCTCCGGCTAAATCTGCATCAACATAACCATGTATCTCTAGGCTCTTTCCTGAGAAACACAGACAGGTTTCTGAAGAGCCTTTTAGATATCTCAAAATCCACTTCACAGCTTCCCAATGTTTCTTCCCTGGATTACTCATGTATCTGCTCACAACTCTCACTGCATGGGCAATATCCGGTCTGGTACAGACCATAACATACATAAGTGAACCAATAGCTGAAGCGTAAGGAACCTTACTCATGTGATCTTGTTCCTCCTTTGACTTAAGTGATTGATTTTTGCTGAGTCTGAAGTGACTGCCTAAAGGCGTGCCAACTGGCTTGGCCTTATTCATATTGAACATACTAAGCACCTTTTTCACATATTCAGCTTGTGAAAGTCTCAAAGTGCCTTTGACTCGATCTCTAACAATTCTCATGCCAAGGATTTGTTTTGCCGCTCCCAAATCCTTCATTGCAAAGTGCTCTGACATCTGCTTCTTCAAATTATTGATCTCATAAATGCTGGCGCCTGTAATAAGCATATCATCCACATACAACAACAAGATGATATAGGAATGGTCAAAGTACCTGACATAGCAACAATGATCTGCCTGACATCTACTGTATCCAGCATTTTGCATGAAATTATCAAATTTCTTGTATCATTGTCTGGGAGCTTGCTTCAGACCATACAAGCTCTTCTTCAGTCTACAAACTGAGTATTCTTTTCCTTGTGCCACGAACCCTTCAGGCTGGTGCTTATAGATGTCTTCTTCAAGTTCTCCATGAAGAAAAGTTGTCTTCACATCTAATTGCTCCAGAAATAGATCTTCGGTAGCAACCATAGCCAGAACCATCTTGATGGTTGTGAGTTTTACCACAGGAGAAAATATCTCAGAGTAATCAATGTCTTGCTTTTGTTGAAAGCCTTTTGCAACAAGTCTGGCCTTGTACCTTTTATTGCCATCAGACTCAGTCTTTACCTAGTACACCCGCTTGTTGTGCAATGCCTTCTTCCCTGGGGGAAGTTCTGTCAGCTCCTATGTCTGGTTTCCTAATAAAGAATCCATCTCCTCCTTCATGGCCAGCTCCCACTTGCTAGAATTTTCATTTGTTAAGGTTTCTTCATAGCTCTGTGGTTCCCCACTGTTTGTCAGCAAGATGTAGTTTAAAGTTGGTGAGTAACGCTGTGGTGAACGCCTGCTCCTGACTGACCTATGAGCGGCGGCTGGAGTAGTAAATGACTCTGGACCTGCCTGCGAAATAATAGGAATGGGTGCCCCAGACCCATTCTCCTCCTCATTCTCATGTCAAACCTGCTCTGTGTCCTCTGGTAGATTGTCGAATTCCACGAACTCTGACTCCTGAGGAGCTACTCCAGAATTTGTATTGGCCTTGTCCTTGTACATCATCTTCTCATTGAAAATCACATTTTTGCTTCTGATAATCTTCCGATCCTAATCATCCCAAAAACGATAACCAAATGTTTCGTCTCCATAACTAATGAAATAACATTTCTTTGACTTAGCATCAAGCTTGCTACGTACATCAGGAATGATTAGCACATAAGAAAGACAACCAAAAGTTTTAAGATGACCTCTTTGCCGCTCCAGACCTCCTCATGCAATTTACAGTCTAATGGGACAGATGACCCTCTGTTGATTAGGTAAACTGCAGTGCTGACCGCATCTGCCCAGAAGGTTGGTGGTAGTCTTGCGTGCAATGTCATGCTCCTAGCATGCTCATTGATGATCTTGTTCATGCGTTCTGCAACTCCATTTTGTTGTGGTGTCCCCGGGATGGTCTTATCCATTCTGATACCTTGAGTTGCACAATACTCCTTGAATCCACCAACAATGTATTCACCACCATTATCGGATCTAAAACATTTCAGTTTTAGATTTGTCTCCGTTTCAACCATTGCCTCCAAGTTTTGAACACAGAAAATACATCAGATTTATGTTTCAGAAAATAAACTCATACCTTTCTGCTGTGGTCATCTATGAATGTGACGTAATAGTGAGAGCCTCCAAGAGATGCCACTAGGGAAGGCCCCCACACATCGGTGTGTACCAGTTCTAGTTTTCCTGCCTTTGGCACCCTGCCACCTTTCAGGAAACTGACCTTCTTCCGCTTCCCCATGATGCAACTTTCACACATGCCGAAATCAACGGACTTCAGTTCTGGTAGTTTGCCTCTGGACTGAAGCTCTTTCATACCTCTCTGACTCATGTGTCCAAGTCTGCAATGCCACATGTTTGTTGTGCTCTCTGCTACTGTGGTATCAACATTGTTAATTAGACCAGTTGTCATATATAGCGTACCAGTCTTCTTACCCTGAGCCAGTACCAGTGCTCCTTTAGTAGCCTTGCAGGTGTTATCAGAGAAAACTACTGAATGACCTCCCTCCCAAGCTGCCCAACAGATATGAGGTTCTTTTTCAGTTCAGGAATGTGTCTAACTTTTTGTAGGATCCATTTGTTTTTGTTAGCGAGTGCAATTTCAACATCTCACATCCCCACCAAGTTCAAAACTGCTCCATCAGCCAGATACACTTTTCCAAAGTCACCTGAAACATAGTTTCTCATTAATTCCAGGTGAGAAGATGTGTGAAAAGAAGCCCCTTAGTTCAGTATCCAGTCGTCAACAGAGTTATGAACTGCAAGCAATAGCGCATCCTGCACTTCTTCAGTTACAGCGTTAGAACTGACGTTCTTCGTCTTCTTAGGATTTTTACAGTTCGTCTTTATCTGACCAGTTTTGTCACAATTCCAGCAGGTTGCTTGCTGACCAGACTTTGACTTGCTCTTGCTTCTATGCTTTGATTTTGGACCTTCCTCTGTTTGAGTTCCTATCTTGTAATCTCCCTCTGGAATCAACATTCAGTGCTGAACTCGAACCTGAGATCTCATCAGAATCTTTCCTGCGCACCACTTCAGCAAGAATCAAGTCACGAATATCATCATATTTCAGTTTGGTTTTACCTGCAGAGTTGCTAACTGTAATTCTCATGGCTTCCCAGCTATTTAGTAATGACGCCAACAATATCAGTGCACGTATCTCATCATCAAAATCAATTTCAACGGACGATAATTGATTAGTAATAGTTTTGAAATCATTCAAATGTTGAGCAACCGACACACCTTCCGCCATCTTCAGGTTGAATAACTTTTTCATCAAGTGCACCGTGTTATTCGCATATGGCTTTCATACATACTTGAAAAAGCCGCCATAAGATCTATCGTCGTCCTCTCCTTTATGACATTGTGAGCAACGGAACTCGATAGGGTTAATCGAATAACCCTCAGAACCTGTCGATCCAACAAATTTCAATCAGCCTCTTCCATCTTCTCCGGTCATTTTCCCAGCAGTGGAAGATGAAGTTTCTTCTCATAGAGGTAATCCTCTATTTACATCCTCCAGTATCCAAAATCTGTGTCGTCGAACTTCTCGATCTCTGAAACCTTCACTTCGTCTCTGGCCATCGTTCTTCCTCAGATCCGAACCGGGGCTCTGATACCAATTGTTATGAAAAACAACGGTAATAAAATGAAAAATAGATCTAGAAAAATCACACCAGAAAAAGCGACACAAGATTTACGTGGTTCGGCAAATTGCCTACATCCACGGAGCTGCAGAGTATTTTATTAGCTTTGAGGATTACACCGTCGACCACGTCGACTTACAAGAAAGAATTTTCTCTCTCTCTCTCACCTTCTCTCTCTCTAAATCGAGAGTCACACCAAGAAGAAGAAAAATAACTTTAAACTGTTTGGAGAGTAATACACATCCCTGTAATCGTGAGCCCCTTTTAAAGTTTCACAGTATCTAGCTTGTTTTGATAATTCTTAATTTTGTGATTTTATGGAATCAAGCTTTAATGACCCATATAAATCCCATTAAGACAAGGTATCAAATTCATTGCATTTTTTCTCTATAACAGGAGAGACGGGAAATTAATCTGGTAAAACTTAATTAATTAAGTTTTCTTAATTTTTCCTGTCAAAAGAAGGTAACTGCTTTAAATAAAAATTGGGAATCATCAAGCTATGACAGAGAATAAAATACATAAGGAAAAGAATTAAGAGCAGATAAATTAGAATCAATTTATCAAAGAATCTGTCGTAATAGGAAGTGAACCGGGTCTCCACCTCCCTCAACACTCTACCGCTTAACTCCCATACATGTATTTACATATCTAACACCTAAACTTTAATTTTTACATATATGCCACCCTAGCTATGAATGAAAAAGACATATTTCACTTTAATGATATTTTAATGTGATTAAAAGATTTGAATGGTAGAAATGTAGAAAGTAAAGTTTAGGTCTTGGATATGTAAATACGTAAGAATTGGGTTGTATGTGCGTAAATGCCATCCATTATTTCATTTCAGCTATGTTTCCCTTCAAAGATGAAGATACATAGCATGATGCGGGCAAAGTAATAACTCTTTACAAATCCGTCTTTTATTCTTACAAGGTAACCCACTTATTCCTCTAATAGGTTGGAATCAATCCCTGGGGACCAGAAGGTGGCCTTGTCCACAATCCAAAAATAACTTTCATAATAGGTGGGCCTTCTTACTATGCAATTTTAGGTCATCATCTCTATCAATAGAGCTCATCATCCCAAAATACTTGCGCTTCACAATACAAGACGTTTTGCATCACATGGAGCCATTAAAAGAATTAATGGCAGATGATTACTACATGGTACATGTGTAGGTAACATTCTTTAATTTTGACGGGGAGTTTAGATGTTTGTAAAGAGAGGGGTTGTCATATTCAATATGATATAAGAAAATTTATTTTGTCAAATGATCTTAAGGAGTTCAAATAATTAAACTACGAATGATTGGATTTTTCTTTGGGATTCTCTTAACCATGTTTCTGAAAACCTTATAGTTAACATGAGATTCTCGATGAGATGAATATAGTGAATGATATTTGGAAACTTATCAATATCATTTTAAGTGTCAAATATTTTATGAATTATGCTTGCATATGGTCAAAGTTGACGGCTTGATGCGGTAAATCTAACAAGACCAAATTCTCTCAATTTTAAAATAATTGAAAGCTAAGGTGTTTGAAAAATATAGCAAGATCAATGAAGATTAATATGAATCGTCTAATTGAGTGTTCTGAATTCTGATCATAATAACTAGAACGTCTCACTCCATTAATATATAAGGTGGCTAGAAAGAAGCCTTAAGAAGGATCATAAGGAAGAGACCCCGTAGCTATTTTTGCAAGCACCTAACATAAATTATTGATCGCAATTGACAATTGCCATCAACACCTAAGTTTACACTCACTACCGATATAGATAAAAGTCATCACCAACAAGGATCGTTATCATTAACACTAATACTAATGCATAATTTTTAACATCAGCTATTTCCATCATAGCACTAAATCTCCAATAATGTTAAAGCATATCAGTAATACCAAAATCAACACTCACAAATGATAATGTGGTCAACGTCTAACAATAGCACCAATGTTGGTGCTCGTAATCGAAATCAATATTAGCCTCGTTATTGTCACCAATACTATCACCTATTGTCTCTAAAAATCAATAATTCTTAGATGAATTCTATGATTGCTAGTAATAATAGTGCTCGAATACTAACACCTGTCATTATGAATAGTGCAAATAACTATTGCCTCAAAAATATGAACTACCATTATAAATAATAAGTTCAATGCCACAACATTATTATATTAATGCATGATGATTTTTGTTTTGAGTATTGCTAATGTCTATCATGGCTAATATGGAAAACACTCATGTTCTACATGAATGTTAACATAGGATGCCCATTATCTCTGTAGAATGTTGAATCCCATCTTTATCATCAAGGTTGATGTCTTCCATCTTGAACAAAATTGATGCCTATTTTGCCACTAAAGTTATAATCCACCACCATCATCAAGGATGATGTTCATAGTTACCCAAAAGATCAATGCATATCATTATTATGATTCTTTTCCAATAACACTCACATTGGTTAATTATCGCAAATATTAAAGACATTCACCAAACTAATAAGATTGATGATCCCGACTTGGATATAAATCTATCATCTCCACCAAAGTTGACACTAAATTCAACCAATTTTGCCGTCAAAATCAACTTTAAACACTTGTCATTAGCAAAAAAATTGAAAAAATCATTGCTAATAAGGCACACTCTTATTTACTCTAACAAGGCTAATTATTATCGTCATCAATAAGACTAACTCTAACCATTGCGCCAATGTCAATGTATTATACTATTAAGAAGGCATAAATTATCACATGTAAGGTAAATGCCACTATTTAGACTAAAATCGATGCATGTTTTTACTACTTGTGTCACTAGCCATCATCACCAACAAGGCAACAACATTAAATCTAGTTATTAACATCAACATTGATGCTTAACAATCCCAAACATGGCTGATGTTTTTCATTAACAACAATACTTGTCATTAACACAAAGGCTTGCACCTATTATTACAATAGTGGAGATGCCAACATCCCTAACAATTTTTATTCATGTTATTTATGCCGAGACTGAGCCCTCCATGGCCACCAACCCAATGACTGCTATTGTCAAAAAAGCTTACGACCTCTGTTAACACTACCCCTGCCACACACCATTATTAAGAAAGTTGATGCACCCCATTGACATCAATCCCAACACTTGTAAATGCTAACAAAATTGACACAAATTCTGAACATTAATGTGAACACCCTCCAATGACAATAACATTGATGCCAATGTTAGTCAATATGCTGACTTCTATCATCCCAAATAACATTAATTCTTGTTATTACTAAAAGTATCAAATTATTTTAAACAATACCATTGCATGTCATCATAAATAATACTAACATTTGTCTTCACCACAAAGGTTAGCATCAGCTGTCACTAATAATGTTAAAAGCCCTCCATCGCTACCATTATCAATGATCACCATTTTGGAATTTAGCTTCTGTCATCACCACTAAGTCCAATGTCTACTTGTTTAGTCATCAATCTTCCCTCTTATGAATCGAATAATTGCAAAAATAACTAAGCATCTCTTGATGAATGCTCAAATTAATTGAGGCTCGCTATACTTTCATGATGAGAGCAATCTTCAATATTTTATCTTTGAAACATTGTATTAAGAAATTTGTCGGTTATAGGAAAGTGTGTCATTTAAATGTAAAACTTATTCTATTAGATTGATTGGAGTTGAATCATTCATGATTTTTCTCTTTTAGGTGTCTTCCAAATCGGGTTCAAAATGGAGCACCCAAAGACTCATTTGAAAGATTTTGAAGAAATGAACACAAAGGTGAAATTTATTTTAAACAATAATGATTTGTTGAATAATTTTTACTTAAGATCATTTTCATGTAGATCAAGCTTAGTAGACAACTCCTACATAAAAATTATGTCAACTGATCATCAGATTGGTTTGCATGGCGGTCATTAGTTATGATAAGCTTCATGAATCATTTAAAATGAGCTTTTAAGCCTTACAATCATCTTTAAAGAGAAATAAAAAATTTTAAGGTTTAATTAGATTCAGTTTAAGTTTAACCAAGCTTCAAATAATAGAAATAAAGATGACAAAAAATGAGGTCAACATTCACATCCAAGTCACTGCCTTCTGGTCACACTCACCCAGAGTCACTGCTACCTTGGTATTCTCACCTCCAAGTCACTTTCTCCTCGACACACTCATATTCACTTATGTTTGTATGTTTTGCATGCACCACTTTGCACAATCGACACATTCGTGATTAATATATGCATCCATATACTAGTGGCGAATGTTTTCTACCTTTTGATCACTCCTACCCCGATAGGAGGATCACAATACATTAGATTATGTTGCCTTTCCATGCGCATCACTTGTCATCTTGACAACAAATATGGTTCGTTAGCTGAGTGACCCTCTGTCGGTCACGACGCGACAACTAGTATTCCTCACGAGAATGACTTAGTGGGCAATACTAGCTATCACGCTATGGAACAACATGCGTATGTTGTGCTAAGGTTCTAAGAGATCTCATAGGTGCCACTTAGGCTCTCTATTTTTCAGGAATAATTTTAAAAGTATAAACGTTTACTAATTTTTATTACTTCATGTATCATATTTTCAAAAGAATATATATTTTGAAACTATTTTGCATCCATAACTTAGACCATAAGCGAGGTTAGTCTTTTAACACTTAAGTTTTTCCAAAACTTGCATCTAGTGGTACCTTTTAGAATCCTTGGATCCTTAGAACGGGGCCAGGGATGGTGACCCTATCAAAACATTCGCCAGTCTTTTGACTTAACCCTGCACTCACTCAGATGTCGTGTTAGGATACTACGTTAGATAATGTGCTAAGCTAAAGACAAGAATGCTAGGTAGTCCTTTTCGATTAACTGACTGTAGTTCTCTACTGGTTTGTTTGCTCTAGCCAGACATCACCTTTTTCGCTTTTGGTGTGCTTGCATGTCTATCAGTTTTGAGATCTGTGTAGTAGTATATTAGATCAGTCTTCTTGCAGGGAGCCATGCCTAAACACACATAAACGTGTAACAAGAAGGAGTAAGTAATGATTATGACTAAGGGTCTGTTTGAAGCAACTTCTGCGTTTCAGGATAAACAACTTACCCTGAAACGCGGCCCGCAAGTTGACCGTAGGGGTCGACCCGAGGCCTGTGTTTATTGTAAAAAATCCAAATGCGGGAGGAAGCTTTTTCAAAAATGCGCAAATCAAACGGTTAGACAAGATTTTTGAAAACACTGCCGCACTTATAATTTGCCCCAAACAGGCCCTAACTCTTTTTTTGCAGGTGTTGCTATGCTCCTCCCACCAGACAAGACTCACATGCATTGCATGTAAATAGTTTTTTCTACTAACCTCGTTTTCATGCAGTCGGGTCTTTTCTTATTTTTTCTATGCATTTTTTAGAGTTCTTAGGAGAATTTTGTATCAGAAATAAATTACGGACACATGTTCGAAGGTGCCAGAATAACGCGACGGGAACTAGGAGTTGTTTTCTCGTGTTTTATATCTTAACTTTGAATCACATTGATATATAGATTTAGGACCAGACATGTACTTTTGTGGTAACTTGTCGCTTTTCTCTGTTTTTGGGATACGCTGTTGACCCAGTGACACCGTCCTATTTTATTCTTTGTACTTAGTGTTTTATTTACCTTGTTTCATTGCATGCTTGTATGCTTGAAATTATTTTCAGCTCTTTTTATCTTGTGATTTTGTCTGACAATCGTGCGAATCACTTTTTATGTAATATCATTTTCTAGTGTTAACTATGCCCGATTCTTATGTTTCACACATCAACATTGATACTTAACCTCTGAAAGATAAATAGGAGGTTGAGATATCACTAGCATAAAAAACTTAACACCGTTAGAGAATTCACAAGTATGTCATTTTCTACTAAAATGCAATCTATTGTATACCTAAGTTCTTATAGTATGAATATCCATTGACAACCTATATTTCTTAGAACAAGCACATTAAACCAAGATAATGATAATTTACACAATTATTATATTGTCCGTATTAAATTAAGAGGCATGTAATGTGAATATGTAACCCTAAACTAGAGATGTAAATATATAAAAGCTATTTGGTGTGTATCTATATGCCCCATTTCTATATACACCACTTAATTCATATATATACTTACAGATCTAACACACCAACTTTCACACTCCCATACATAAAATGTATACCAAAAAAAAAACTTAAAATTCAAACATAACATTAAACCTAAAAAAATACATGAAACTAAATAACATAGACCTTTCGTATGTAAATATTTTTGAGAGATGTATATGTAAACTTTCACAAAATAAATAAATGGGCATTTGCATATATATGTATTTTTGGATGAGTTATAGTTCATTCCTTCTTAGTTCTAAGGAGATTAACATCCAACAATTAATGCAGAACTGCACACTCTAAATGTTTCAGATGTGAGCAGTAGTTCAGATTGTATATTTATTAAGAACATGCGCAGAAATAATGAGACGGAACTAAACAAGCAATTCTGACCCTCATACTGAAGAATAAATTTGATTGGGTCTTTCTTTTCAACATTTATTTGCCCACATGTGGTCAGAGACAAACTATGATCAGAAAAATCCTGTAGGTTTAATGGGAAGAAATGTGTTCATTTCGATTTGTCATATGTAACATGCTGTTGATCATTTTGGCCTCTTTCTTATGTTCAAGTCTTATAAAATTTCACTTCAATAGACTTAGGGATGCTTGCCTTTGTTTTTTTTTTTTTTCTCAATATGTTTGTATGCTTGATTTCCGTGATAGGGTTGGTGTAGCTCTAATGGCGGACAAAATTAGAGAGAGTCGTCTTAAATATAGATGGATTGGTCACACTAAACGTTGATCATCTATTGATCCATTTAGGAGAGTAGATGTTTTAGATTCGCCTTATGTTAAGAAAGACAGAAGTAAACCTTGGAAGGCTTGGGCTTATTGTATAAAAAATAATCTTAGTTTATTAGAACTAAATGAAAATATGCACTAAATAGAAAGCAATGGAGAAAAAGGATTCATGTAGCCAACCCCACCTAGTGCGATTAAGGCTTTGGTGGTATTGTATGCTTGTATGTTTGATTCAAACTAATATGTATTATATGATATATTAACATAGACGTTGTACCATATGTTTGGCTTGTTTGGTTTCAATTTTATTTCCTTACTTTTTGAGTCTCTACATAAAATAAAAGGGATAATGACATACAAATCTGTCAAGTCATTGATATTTACAAATTAATCATCCATGTAATCTTCTTGAACCGCCGATTCAATGTATTTATAGGTGCCATGATTTAACAATTGAGATTTTGATAAAAATGAAAAATACTAATTAGATTTTTATCATAAATGTTGATATTTAATAGAGAAATTTAAAAATGGATGAAAGATGGTGGTCTTTATGTAGTTGCCATATAAATCATAATTTTTTTCGTATTTTTATGATATATATATATTTTTATACTGTAAAAATGCATTAATCTATTGTAAAAAAAAAAACTAATTAATTTATTTTAAGAATAAAAACCTTTAATTGAATTTATTTTTTAATTAAAAGTTGGAAAAATAATCAGTGAAAATGTTTCCTCGTTTGAAGCAACGGCGTCATTTTTTTTTTATTATTATTTTTATCCTGCGACGCGAGTACAATTCTGCACAAAACTGTTCCCAATCCAGGAAATTAATTTGCCTGCTGCTGCAACCGATCTTCCCTCAAATTCAAGCAATTTTCTGGCCGGAACAAAAAATACAATAAAATAATTGCAGGTTGATTTAAGTAATCACCACACAATTTTTATCTATTTACGTATCTATCCCCACAACTTTTATTTTTATATCCTTGCCACTAACAAACAGAAAAATGAGCTGAGGCTTAACTGTTTTCTTGATAATTCTGATGTCTCACAATTTACAGGTTCTAAAAAAAATTCTCTTTGCCTTTTTGTTAGAGTACTTTGTCGAGAGTCTTAACCCTTTCCAAAATATCATGGAAATTTCTCCTATTAAAAAATTTAATTAAGTTGGCGCTCGTTTTCTTATATAAAACGTTCTCTTTGGGCTACATTAATAGTTAAGGGCCCGTTTGGGGCAGCTTATTTAGTGCGGTGACGTTTTGAAAACGCACCTAGTCTGTTTGGGTAAACTGCATTTTGGCAGCTTGTGTATTTTCAAATAGCATTCACACCGCACCTATCTGGGTGTTGTGGCAGCTTTCTGGCTTCGGTCTGACTTTTCCATAAAAATAAAAATTGTGATATCTACTTAGCTTATCAACAGATTATTTTTAATCAACATATCGACAGATTATTCAATAAGCTATAGCTGCTCCAAATCGACCCTAAAATTGATTTTTTTAGAATATTAGTTGTTAACAGTAGAGACTTTTGAATGCGTTTCTCAGGGTCTATTTTGGGCAGCTGTAGCTTATTGAATAATCTGCTGATAAAGTGATTAAAAATAATCTGCTCATAAGTTAGGTGCGGTAGTTATTACAAAGTTTATTTTTCTGAAAAAATCAGATCACTGCCAATAAATTGATAGGTGCAGTGTGAAAATACACAAACTCACAATTTACCATTAAATGAGCTGCACCAAACGGCATTCCACCACGGGGCCTAGTTTTTTTTCTTCTTTTTGGACATATTCCGTAGTTAGTTAACCTATATACATTAATAAAGCTTTTTGGTCAGATTAGCTGACGCAATTTTATTCTTGTGGAATATTTGATTACTCAGCGAAGATTTGCTGACAACAAAAAATGGTCTTGCAAAGTGGGGCTGAGAATTTAAGTAGGAGATTTTTAACTTTCTGAAAATTAATATGAATTATAGCTCTGATCAAAATAGATGAGCCGAGTTAGGATCTAAAGTTTTGGATTAAAATTTATTTCAAGTTCATTTTGAACTAAGTTACGAGTAAAAAATTTAGATCGAATTTTTTTGAATCGATTTTGGACCAACCCATGCAGGAAAATTATTCCATACGGATCGGAGTCCGCACGCAAGCTGCGTGCGGACTTTGCGTGCGGACTCCAATCCGGGCCGTAAATCACCTGATTTACGGTCCTAATGTATTTCGGTGGGCCCCACCTAAATTATTTTATTTTTTTAAAAAAAATAGAAATAATCATAACCGTAGATCACCGTGATCTACGGCCAAGATCGAACACCGCATGCAGAGATGCATGCGGTGTCCGCACGCAATAATCCCTCCCAATGCAGGTGAAAATCGGATCGTTAATATACCTATTGAAGAGGTTTTCATAAAATGTATTTCCAATAAACTGTGAGAGGATAATCCATATTTTCTTGCTTACTGTTTCCCTCATCTAATAAGTGCTCGCGTCTTTTTCTTCCTTTACCGAGCCGATCTCCGTTGTATCACGGCTGTCGCTAGGACGTAATAACCTCTCCTATGAGCCGCTCTTGTTCGAGGTTTAGTAAGGGTTCGACCCGTGCCATTGCAGAAAAAGGCCGGGCCCACAACAAGTAGGCTGCGGACGGCTTAGCCATATGGCTTTGAATTTAGAGCATTGCACATAATTTAAATAGTACGTCTCAATTTATAGAGCATTGCTTATACTTTGAAACAAAATTTTGTTGTGGCAAATTTTAGATAAAATGGCAAATTGATGACCTAACAAAGCCGTCATTACATACCATCTAATTCATGGCCAAGTTGTGACGACTTCAATTGCAAATCTATCACAAATATGTAATTTTTGTCTCAATTTTATTATAAGTTGGTCATATTATTAAAGCATGAAAAAAAAAATTCACTTCAAACATTCGGTTCAGAAAATGTCATGAATATAATGTTCGAAGTGACTTTTCATTTTGAGAATGAAAATTAAATTTCTTATTGGATGATAAAGTGAGCACTCTTATGCCACATGAGACATTTCCTCAGAATTTATTAAAAGGGGTAAAAGTAATCTATTTAAAAGTTATGGAGATGATGATTCACTTGGAGACAAAATATGATACAAATATATCTGTGCAAGGGCTAGTGTAGTTGCATTGATATATAATATTAGAGGGAGAAGTCTTAATGAATTATAAATTAATGTTTGATCGATAAATAGTCTTTGACAGAACTAAATTTACTAAAATGTTAAACGATCTAACTTATATAATACTAGAACTAATGGCAAAGTTGTAACCAAAGTTGATCAAATCTGATAATAATTAACACATTGTAAAAGTAATGAGCATTTTATATAGCTCAAACAATCACAGTCGGTTGAAAATTGAAAGATTTTATTGTTGACTCGGATAAAGAGCATGTCACAATCAAAGATCAAAGTTTAAGCCTGAAATTTTGAATCCAATTTCTTTGGTGTAGACCGCAGTTAAGCTCAAATTCAGAATATTAACTCCCTATTTGAGACTGTGAGGGTTGTTAAAAATCGATATATTGTCTTAAATTTTTTCTTATTTTTCATATCAAACATCATAGCACCAAACCTTACATTAATTTATTTCTTTCTCATTTCATTTTTTAAGTGAAAAACTAATCAATAGTCCAAGCATTCTTATCTTTGAAAACCCCATATTTGATTAATTGTACACCTCAAAATATGTTCTTGAAAAAAGGTTTCAATGTAAGAGTTTTCATTGCATCCTCCAATCTGAATTCTAATTTTATTCAGAAAATGGAAAGTGAGCTCAAAAATCAAAATTCACTTTGAAATCTCATCTGCAATACCAAAATGAGAATTGCACTAATGAAAATTAGATTTCAAAGTGAATTTCTATTTTGGAACACACAAATTAGATTTTAAAGTGAATTTTCATTTTGAAAATGGAAATTAGACTTCCCGAAGTAAGCAACATTGAATATTATTTACCTCACATGAAATATCTTCTTTTAAGAAAATATTTTGCGGTGTGCAATTAATCCCGTAAGTGATTGGAGCGACGAGAATAATTAGTTCTATAAAGGGCTTTATAGTTGGAAACAAAATACAAAACAAATATGTTCGTGAAAGGGTGGCTGGAGTACCTACAATTGCAGATAATATTAGAAATATAAGTCTTAATGGATTTAACAATCTTCCACATACATAGCATAAATATGATGTTAAACGATCCATTTTCGATCCGACCAAAGGTCGATTCAAAAGAATTTCGGTCAAAAATAAATTTTCGAGAGATTGTCATTATTTTAGCTAAATTTATAGACATACACTACGTAATACATGTATATCATATACTATAAATGTCTTAAGTTTCGTACATGTATAACTTAAATTTTAAAAAAGCTAAGCCCTAAATTCAAAGACTTACCCAATGTGCGAAATCAAGTTATGGATCGATCATACTAAATTTCGATCCGATACAACATAGATCATTTATTGGCTTAAGCCTTAACTGAAGATAGGAAATTCTACTCTCAATTTTTTTGTAATTACATATCTAACAACTAACCTTTCTTTCTTTCCTTTTTTTAAACATACAAGTTTACATGTACAAGAAAAGTTGTATTACAATGCAAAATTTAGGTGTTAGCATATAGATACATAGGAATTTAGTGGTATTAAAATGTAAAACCTTTGACTGTCTAATTTTTTTTCTACCACTGGAACTATACCAGCTCTATCTATTGATATATTCATTACAAATTTATCTTTTACAACAACTACAACAACAACAAGTCTTTATCCCACTAAGTGGGGTCACCTACAAGAATCTTTTTTTCTTCGTTGTGTCCTATTGAGTGTCACATTTTTATTTAATTCTAATACATTAAGATCATTTTTTATACAATATGCCCAAGTCTTTTTAGGTCTATCTATGTCTTTCTTAACATAAGCCAAATCTAAAACTTATACTCTTCTAACCGAATCATCAGAGGAACGACGTTTAAAGTGACAAATCCATCTAAAACGACTCTACAATCTTGTCTGCCACTAGAGCTACACAACCCCTATAATGAATATATTCATTTTGCATTTTGTCTATATGTGTCAAGCCACTCGTCCATCTAAGCATTCTCATCTCAGCAACTCTTAAATTTGTTTTATGTTTCTCTTTTAAAAACCAACACTCTAAGTTGTAGCAGTATTTTTTATCACACAATAGGTTGGATGTATTCCCCCACTTCAACCAACCAACTTAAAATCCACTAATGCATCCTCATCTATATCTCCATCACTTTGAACTAGAGACCCAAGATATCGAAAAGGACACACCTTTTAATGATTTCGATCACCTATAGTTACAACTCTACTACTACAGCTACTACTACTAAACTTTCATTTAATGTATTCAGTTCTAGATCTACTCAAAAGAAAGCCTTTAGAATCCAATGTCAACCTTCATAATTTAAGTTTTTCCTAAACTCTTTCTCTGGTCGTATTCACATGAGGATATCACTACAAAAAGCATACACCAAGATACATCGTCTTGTAAATGTCTAGTAAGAGCATCCATAACTAAAGCAAAAACACATGGGCTTAAAGTCGATCCCTGATGTAATCCAACTGAAATAGGAAAATATTAGGTCAAATCTCCTTCTAGTTGCTAAATGCAAAATCATAAACGCATTCTTCAAAATAAATGAAAATAAAAAAGAAAATGAAGATGAGAAGCTACCTTCCTCGATTGTTTCGGGTAGGAGAAGAGCAGAAGGACGAGAAAATGGGAAGTTTCTAGTCACTGTAAGCCATGATCCATTATTGTGTTCCCAACTGGCTTCTATTGTTACTATATCACGAGGGTTTTCAACTAAGCCAATGGTTTTGGATGAAATAGAGAGGGGGTGGCGGGACAAGTGAGGTTTCAGAAAGAGAAGCATTGTAAGTGAGGGCTTCAGGTAGAGAGGAGAAATGTAGGCGAGGGGGAGGACGACTTATAAACAACTTTCAGTTCGTCAGTTCCTAAAGCTATTACCGAAGAAAATTCTCATCGTTTATTAAAAAAATGCGTTGGTAACTGACGAAATTTGGTTGTCGATTAATATTTGATTATAATTGATGGTATAATGTGTCAATAAAAATTAAAAACATCGGAAAAAATATTACTGTTGATAAGCGACAGTATGTCATATAGTTATGACATCTCAAATAACCTATATCATAAATCATCGCTAGACCGTCGGAAAATATAACATTTTTTTACGGTGTAAATTGAAGTTGTCTGTTTTGTCTTCATATTTAGCACTTTTTCATGTAGTGTGGCATGCATGTAAGTGAAAAAATTAGGCGTTGAGATATGTAAATACATACAAAATTGGGTGATATGTATGTATGTATGTACGTATATATTCACATCTCACATACCCACTCTTTCTTTAATGTTTATTTTGGAAAAAAAAATATTAGGTGCGGGTTTCACTTCGGTGGGAGAGACTCTCTTTCATTCATTTTTTTCACACTTTAGTTCAACTTGGCGGGGGAGGTTTTCTTACATCCTTAAAGTTGCTTAAATGCAATGAAGTCCCACTTTTGAGCACTATAGTTGTGTGGCCCGCTTGAAGGTTCTAGCTATTTAGCTCTAATTCCAGCCAAGCATGATTCAAACATTCAAGCTTGTTTCAAGCCGGGCACAAACAAATTTTTTCATGAGCTATATCCAACATGAGTCAAACACAAAAAAATAATAATAATAAAAAATAACTAGCCTAAAACAAACAAGTCTTGCGCTCACTCAAGCCCGGCTTATTACACCCCCTCAGACATCAGACGAGCAAGAAAATTTTTCTAACATGTAAATATAAATATGTGAAATAATATCTAAATCTCAATAAATATCTGTTTTTCTAACATTTGAACACTATTATCCATGCATACATATAACCACGTCCCCTTCCTTCATATTTATCCATAATATATTGCTAACACCGCATATATTGTATTAGGAACACCATAAATATAGCAAAATTTAAAGCATACTCCAACATATGTACAGTTTATCAAAATAATATGATATTTTATTAAAAATCTTATGCAGAGAATAGTCATTTATTGTCATGACAGGTCCGTGCATAAAATTTTTCCCTGCTCAATTGTGACGAACATTAATTTTGATATGCTTACGGTAGTTGAACAGTAGAAGGCCNACAAGTAGTTAATAGTTAAATTAACTCTCCAAAATTTTAATTCACATATAAGGTCAAGCGGCTGGGATAAAAAAACATAACGTACAGCAAAAAGGCAGTTGCTCGAACCATCATGGATCGCATCGATAACAGGATTGACTCGAGACATGAGAGGATCGACGAGGTACTAATACAAGAGGCTGAATATATGGGGTCGACTGTTGTCACCGACTATGACAGGACAATCACCGAAGGTTGACCACGACAAGTCAGCCGTGGATGGCTGACTAAAAGGTGTAGATGCAAGTGGCTAGGTGCTAGAGGTCGACCTAAGATTCCGATCACCAGGGATTGATTACGAGAGGTCGAGTACGAGAAGTTTAGTGTTGGAAATTGAAAATAACAGAAACAATGATTTGAGAAATTTGAAGAAAAACTATAAATCGAAGCGCACAAACAAGGAAACACAGAAAATACTGATGGTATATAAAATAAAATAGAACGATCGACGACTAAGTGAAAATAGAACGAGAAAATTCACACCAAAAAGGAACACAGCAGAACACACAGATTTACTTGGTTCGGCAAATTGCCTACGTCCATGAAGTTGTAGAGGATTTTACTACTTAAGGAATTTACACCAGTCGATAGTCTCGACTTACAAGAGAAAGTCTCTCACTTCCTTACTCTCTCTTCTTCTCTCTCTTTACACCGAGATACACACCGAAGAAGATAAACGTACAAGAGAAATCCTATTTCTCTTCTGCCACAAGCCACCAAGAAGAAGCCAAGGGAGAGCAATCTTCTTCTTCTTCTTTCTTCTTCCTTCTGTCGCAAGGAACTACTACTTGCACTTATTTGGCCTTCCGTAACTTACACCAACAGTTTTTTCACCGAAGTTGGGAGGCTCCGATTCGCGACTTAAAGGTGTGAAGCATCGCTTCGCTTCACGGGGCGGGAGTAGGAGCGAGCGCCGATTTGCGAAAACAAAAGGAGAGGCAAGAACAATGGAGACGTGAGCAGGCTAGGGTCGCGACGTTTCACGATCGGAAGCGGAAGCGGGAGTTGGGGTAGCGACGGGAGCGGGAAGATGGACCGGGCTGCAAACTCAACAAATCTCTCACTTGGAGACCGATACACAGGCAGTAACGTCTCCTTCCTCAAACAGATATCCTCCACTGATGATGTCACCCTTTTCTTTAAACATGAATCCTCCACCTCTGCAACTCAAAGCCCCTGTCTTCACAGCAAAAGTCCAACTGAAGCTGCGCACGACTTCAGTTTCTCAAGAGTAACATCCTTGGTCAACATATCAGCATGGTCAACATAGTCATATACCTCCAAGTTATTTTCTGGGTTACTCATGTATCTGCTTGCATATCTCACTTCATAGGCAATATCTTGTCTCCGTTGAATGTCTTTTTCAACAAGTCTAGCCTTGTACCTCTTACTGTCATCAAGCTCAGTCTTCACCCGGTACACCCACTTATTGTGTCTTCTTCACATGTGGAAGTTCTGTCAACTCCCACTTCCTCAAATTTTCATCTTGCAAGATTTCTTCATCACAATATGGTTCTCCACCATCTGTCTATGAAATAATATGAATGGTTGTCTCGGACCCACTCTCTTCTTCACTTCCATCGCTACCCTGTATTGTGGCCTCAGGTAGATCAACAAATCTTACCTTTCTACAATAACTAGAGGCTCCAAGAGATGCCAAGAGAAGGTCCCCACACATATGTGTGTACAAGGTCTAGTTTTTCTGCCCTTGGTGCTCCATCACTTTTCAAAAAACTGATCTTTTTCTATTTCCTCACAATGCCTCTGACTCATGTGTCCACGCCTGAGTAAACCTGTAGTCATATATAGTGTGTGTTAGTTTTCTTATCCCGAGCCAGTACTATTGCCCCTTTAGTAACCTTTCAGGTGCTATCTGAGAACACTATTAAATGACCACCTTCATTGAGCTTTTCAACAAAAATGAGTTTTTTCTTCAACTTAGAAACGTGCCTGACCTTTTGCAAAGTCCACTTGTTCTTATTTGGAAGTTCAATGTCAATGCCGCAAATTCTACCACATTCAACGCTTCTCCAACTGCTAGATATATTTTCCCAAAGTCATGTGCAGTATAATTTCTCATCAATTTCCGATGGAATGTTGTATGGAAAGAAGCCCCAAAATCCAATATCCAGTTATCATCAAAACTATGAACTGCCAGCAGTAGTGCATATTGTGCTTCTTCAGTTATCATATTTGTGTTGTCATTCAGATTTATGTAGTTTCTCTTTATGTGGTCAGCCTTACCACAATTCTAGCAGGTTGTCTGCTGACCAGACTTTGATTTTGATCTTCCTCTATTTGAGTTTTTGTTCTGTGATCTCCCTCTGAAATTAACATTTAATGCTGAACTCGAATGTGAGATCTCGCCAGAATCTTTCCTGTGCACCTCTTTAGCCAAAACCAAATCATAAATATCATCATATTTTAGTTAAGATTTACCTGCAAAACTATTAACTGTCATCCTCATGGCTTTCCAACTATTTGACAATGATGACAACATTCAATTTCCATTTATCATCAGAGCTATAAACAATCTACTATAGTGTATACTATGCTTTTACAGTTACCACATTGGCGTTGTCATTCTCTATCTTCTTGGGATTTCTATAATTTCTTTTTATGTGGCCAGCCTTACCACAATTTTAGCAAGTTGCCAGCTGACCAGACTTAGATTTTGATCTTCCTCTATTTAAGTTCTTATTCTGCGATCTCCCTCTGTAATTAAAATTCAATGCTGAACTCGAACCTGAGATCTCGCCATAATTTTTCATGCGCACTTTTTCAGTTAAAATCAAATCACGAATATCATCATATTTCAATTAAGATTTATCTGTAGAACTGCTAAATGTCATCCTCATAGCTTCCCAGCTATTTGACAATGAAGCCAACAATATCAACGCACATATCTCATCATCAAAATCAATTTCAACAGACGACAATTGATTTGTGATAGTATTGAAATCATTCAGGTGTTGAGCAACAAACACACCTTCCACCATCTTCAAATTGAATAACTTCTTCATCAGATATACCTTGTTATTCGCCGATGATTTTTAATACATACCTGACATGACTGTCATGAGATCTGCAGTAGTCTTTTACTTAATGACGTTGTGTGCAACGAACCTTGATAATTTCAATCGAATAACCCCCAAAACCTATTGGTCCAATATATTCCATTCAGCTCCATCCATCATTTCCGGTTTTTTCCCCAATAACGGAAGATGAAGTTTCTTCCTATGGAGGTAGTCCTCTATTTGCATCATCTAATAACCAAAATTTGTGTCATCAAACTTCTTGATCCCTGAAACCTTCACTTTATCTGTAGTCATCGTCTTTCTCAGAATCGAAACCGCGGGCTCTGATACCAGTTGTTGTAGTATATATATAAAATAAAATAGAACGATCGACGACGAAGCAAAAAATAGAACGAGAAAATTCACACTAGAAAAGAACACAACTGAACACACAGATTTGCATGGTTCGACAAATTGTCTACATTCACGAAGTTGCAGAAGATTTTACTACTTCAAAAATTTACATCAGTCGATCGTCTCAACTTACAAGAGAAAGTCTCTCACTTCCTTACTCTCTCTCTCTACACTGAGATACACACCAAAGAAGATAAACGTACATTAGAAATCCTATTTCTCTTCTGCCACAAACCACCAAGAAGAAGCCAATCGAGAGCAATCTTCTTCTTTTTCTTTCTTCTTCTTTCTGCTGCAAGGAACTACTGCTTGCACTTCTCTTTCCTTCCGTAACTTACACCAGCAGTTTTTTCACTGAAGTTGGGGGCTCCGATTCACGACTTAAAGGTGTGAAGCATCGTTTCTCTTCACGGGGCGGGAGCGGGAGCGAACACGGATTCGCAAAAACAAAAAAAGCGGCGGGAACAGTGGAGGCGGGAGCAGGCTGGGGTCGCGACGTTTTGCGATCAGGAGCGGAAGCGGGAGTTGAGGTCGTGACGGGAGCGGGAGCGGGGAGACGGACCGGGCTCCAAACTCAACTCACACCACTCCAATAAATTCACTATAAAAATAGAAGAAATAATACACATTACACCACACTTAAGTTTTATTATTTATCATTTGATACAGATAATTTTAGCATTTATTATTTATCAATATATAAATATATAATAAATGATAAAATTACCTATATCAAAATTTGTGTATATTTAAGAGAGAACTTCCTGATTTCTCTCAAAAATAATAATTTTTCTTATGAAAGTCCATAAACTGTACTATCATCAAAGTCTTTTCAATTATGTTGTAAACAGTTCTCCTCTCGGTACTTAGAAAGTTTAGACTGGTGAGAAGTGGGAGGTTTTGCCCCTCAGATTTGATGTGAGATGCTAACATGTGAACTTCTCCCAGTCATATTTGATTTGAAATTTTTGTTTGTGAATAACATATGATGTACCAATTACAAGTAATCATGCCATAATATAGTGAACGTCCGCTCATTTGATTAGAGCTCGACAACTATATTATTAACAGAAATTCACATACATATCCCATGATTCTTATCTATTTACATATCCAATACCATATGTTTGATATTTACTCTTATGAAACTTTGGTGAGTGTCCTCTGATTTGATCGAAAAAAAATATTACATCAGGACTCCGCACGTAGAGCTACGTGCGAAGTCCGATGTAATTACGTCGTCGAGGTGATCGACCCGATAACACAAGAGAATATTCCTCTTGTATTATTCAGGTGTTATTGTGTGTTATTCAGGTGTTATTGTGTGTTATTTAAGTATTATTGACGTGTTATTATGTTATTATAACACAAGAAATATTCTCAGAACACAATAACATCTGAATAACACGAGAGGAGTATTCCTTGGTGTTACCGGACCGACCACCTCCACGACGTAATTTCATTGGACTCCGCACGTAGCTCTACGTGCGGAGTCCTGATGTAATATTTTTTCCATTTGATTAGCAACCCCAATACTCTCAAAAAGTTTTAACTTGGCCGAAAAGATCTCAAAATCTTTTACTGAAAACGAAAATTCTACCATTATAATTTCTACCTTCGTGAAAATGAAAATAATCCAAAACATTAATTTTAGTTAGTGGAGTTGTCGGTAGCCTAATTTTTTCTCTGTTTGAATGGTGGCTGTGATTCCCACAAATTTAGAATCGAAGTTCCGTACCGCTTAACTCCCATACATGTATTTACATATCTAACACCTAAACTTTAATTTTTACATATATGCCACCCTAGCTATGAATGAAAAAGACATATTTCACTTTAATGATATTTTAATGTGATTAAAAGATTTGAATGGTAGAAATGTAGAAAGTAAAGTTTAGGTCTTGGATATGTAGATACGTAAGAATTGGGTTGTATGTGCGTAAATGCCTTCCATTATTTCATCTCAGCTATGTTTCCCTTCAAAGATGAAGAAACATAGCATGATGCGGGCAAAGTAATAACTCTTCACAAATCCGTCTTTTATTCTTACAAGGTAACCCACTTATTCCTCTAATAGGTTGGAATCAATCCCTGGGGACCAGAAGGTGGCCTTGTCCACAATCCAAAAATAACTTTCATAATAGGTGGGGCTTCTTACTATGCAATTTTAGGTCATCATCTCTATCAATAGAGCTCATCATCCCAAAATTCTTGCGCTTCACAATACAAGACGTTTTGCATCACATGGAGCCATAAAAAGAATTAATGGCAGATGATTACTACACGGTACATGTGTAGGTAACATTCTTTAATTTTGACGGGGAGTTTAGATGTCTGTAAAGAGAGGGGTTGTTTTTTTCAATATGATATAAGAAAATTTATTTTGTCAAATGATCTCAAGGAGTTCAAATAATTAAACTACGAATGATTGGATTTTTCTTCAGGATTCTTTTAACCATGTTTCTGAAAACCTTATAGTTAACATGAGCTTCTCGATGAGATGAATATAGTGGATGATATTTGGAAACTTATCAATATCATTTTAAGTGTCATATATTTTATGAATTATGCTTGCATATGGTCAAAGTTGACGGCTTGATGCGTTAAATCTAACAAGACCAAATTCTCTCAATTTTAAAATAATTGAAAGCTAAGATGTTTGAAAAAATATAGCAAGATCAATGAAGATTAATATGAACCATCTAATTGAGTGTTCTGAATTCTGATCATAATAACTAGAATGTCTCACTCCATTAATAGATAAGGTGGCTAGAAAGAAGCCTTAAGAAAGATCATAAGGAAGAGACCAAATAGCTATTTTTGCAAGCACCTAACATAAATTATTTATCGCAATTAACAATTGCCATCACCACCTAAGTTTACACTCACTACCGACATAGATAAAAGTCATCGCAAACAAGGATCGTTATCATTGACACTGATACTAATGTATAATTTTCAACATCAGCTATTTCCATCATAGCACTTAATCTCCAATAATGTTAAAGCATATCAGTAATACAAAAATCAACACTTACAAATGATAATGTGGCCAACGCCTAACATTAGCACCAATGTTGGTGCTCGTAATCAAAATCAATATTAGCCTCGTTATTGTCACCAATACTATCGCCTATTGTCTCTAAAAATCAATAATTCTTAGATGAACTCTATGATCGCTAGTAATAATAGTGCTCACTATTGCCAAAAATACTAACACCTGTCATTATGAATAGTGCAAATAACTATTGCCTCAAAAATATGAATTACCATCATAAATAATAAGTTCAATGCCACAACATTATTATATTAATGCATGATGATTTTTGTTTTGAGTATTGCTAATGTCTATCATGGCTAATAAGGACAACGCTCATGTTCTACATGAATGTTAACATAGGATGCCCATTATCTCCGTAGAATGTTGAATCCCATCTTTATCATCAAGGTTGATGTCTTCCATCTTGAATAAAATTGATGCTTATTTTTGCCACTAAAGTTATAATCCACCACCATCATCAAGGATGATGTTCGTAGTTGCCCAAAAGATCAATGCATATCATTATTATGATTCTTTTCCAATAACACTCACATATGTTGATTATCGCAAATATTAAAGACATTCACCACAACTAATAAGATTGATGTTCCTGACTTGGATATAAATCTATCATCTCCACCAAAGTTGACACTAAATTCAACCAATTTTGCCGTCAAAATCAACTTTAAACACTTTCCATTAGCAAAAAATTGAAAAAATCATTGCTAATAAGGCACACTCTTATTTACTCTAATAAGGCTAATTATTATTGTCATCAATAAGACTAACTCTAACCATTGCTGCCATTGTCAATGTATTATACTATTAAGAAGGCATAAATTATCACATTTAAGGTAAATGCCACTATTTAGACTAAAATTGATGCATGTTTTTACTACTTGTGTCACTAGCCATCATCACCAATAAGGCAACAACATTAAATCTAGTTATTAACATCAAGATTGATGCTTAACAATCCCAAACAAGGTTGATTTTTCATTAACAACAATACTTGTCATTAACACAAAGGCTTGCACCTATTATTACAACAGTGGAGATGCCAACATCCCTAACAATTTTTATTCATGTTATTTATGCTGAGACTGAGCCCTCCATGGCCACCAACCCATTGACTGCTATTGTCAAAAAAGCTTATGACCTCTGTTAACACTATCCCTGCCACACACCATTATTAAGAAAGTTGATACATCCCATTGACATCAATCCCTACACTTGTAAATGCTAACAAAATTGACACAAATTCTGAACATTAATGTGAACATCCTCCAATGACAATAACATTAATGCCAATGTTAGTCAATATGCTGACTTCTATCATCCCAAATAATATTAATTATTGTTATTACTAAAAGTATCAAATTATTTTAAACAATACCATTGCGTGTCATCATAAATAATACTAACATTTGTCTTCACCACAAAGGTTAGCATCAGCTGCCACTAATAATGTTAAAAGCCCTCCATCGCTACCATTATCAATGATCACCATTTTGGAATTTGGCTTCTGTCATCACCAGTAAGTCCAATGTCTACTTGTTTAGTCATCAATCTTCCCTCTTATGAATCGAATAATTGCACAAATAACTAAGCATCTCTTGATGAATACTCAAATTAATTGAGGCTCACTATACTTTCATGATGAGAGCCATCTTCTTTATTTTATCTTTGAAACATTGTATTAAGAAATTTGTCAGTTATAGGAAAGTGTGCATTTAAATGTAAATCTTATTATAATAGATTGATTAGAGTTGAATCATGCTCCATGATTTTTTTCTTTTAGGTGTCTTCCAAATCTGGTCAAAATGGAGCACCCAAAGACTCATTTGAAAGATTTTGAAGAAATTAACACAAAGGTGAAATTCATTTTAAACAATAATGATTCGTTGAATAATTTTTACGTAAGATCATTTTCATGTATATCAAGCTTAGTAGACACTCCTACATAAAAATTATTTCAACTGATCATCACATTGGTTTGCATGGCTGTCATTAGTTATGATAAGCTTCATGAATCATTTAAAATGAGCTTTTAAGCCTTACAATAATCTTTAAAGAGAAATAAAAAATTTAAAGGTTTAATTAGATTCAGTTTAAGTCTAACCAAGCTTCAAATAATATAAATAAAGATGACAAAAAATGAGGTCAACATTCACATCCAAGTCACCGCCTTCTGGTCACACTCACCCCAGAGTCACTGCCACCTTGGTATTCTCACCTCCAAGTCAGTGTCTCCTCTACACACTCATCTTCACTTATGTTTGTATGTTTTGCATGCGCCACTCTGCACAGTCGGCAGATTCGTGATTAATATATGCATCCATATACTAGTGGCGAATGTTTTCTACCTTTTGATCACTCCTGCCCCGATAGGACGATCACAATACATTAGATTATGTTGCCTTTTCATGCGCATCACTTGTCATCTTGACAACAAATCTGCTTTGTTAGTTGAGTGACCCTCTGTCGGTCACGACGCGACAACTAGTATTGCTCACGAGAATGTCTCAGTGGGCAATACTGGCTATCATGTTGTGGAACAACATGCATATGTTGTGCTAATGTTCCAAGAAATCTAATAGGTGCCACTTAGAATCTCTATTTTTTAGGAACAATTTTAAAAGTATTAAAATTTACATTTTTTTATTACTTCATGTATCATATTTTCAAAAGAATATATATTTTGACACTATTTTGCATCCATAACTTAGACCATAAGCGAGGTTAGTCTTTTAACACTTAAGTTTTTCCAAAACTTGCATCTAGTGGTGCCTTTTAGAATCCTTGGATCCTTAGAACAGGGCAGGGATGGTAACCCTATCAAAACATTTGCCAGTCTTCTGACTTAACCCTGCACTCACTCAGATGTTGTGTTAGGACACTACGTTAGATAATGTGCTAACCTAAAGACAAGAATGCTAGGTAGTCCTTTTCGATGCACTGACTATAGTTTTTTGCTGGTTTGTTTGCTCTAGCCAGACACCACCTTTTGTGCTTTTGGTGTGCTTGCATGTCTATCAGTTTTGAGATATGTGTAGTAGTATATTAGATCAGTCTTCTTGTAGGGAGCCATGCCTAAACACACATAAACATGTAACAAGAAGGAGAAAGTAATGATTATGACTAAGGGTCTGTTTGAGGCAGCTTGTGCGTTTCAGGATAAGCAGCTTATCCTGAAATGCGGCTCGCAGGTCGACTGCAGGGGTCGACCCGAGGTCTATGTTTAATGTAAAAAACCAAAACGAGGGAGGCAGCTTTTTCAAAAATGCGCAAATCAAACAGTTAGGCAGTGTTTTTGAAAACACCGCCGCACTTGTAATTTGCCCCAAACAGGCCCTAACTCTTTTTTGCAGGTGTTGCTAAGCTCCTCTCACCATATAAGACTCACATGCATTGCATGTAGATAGTTTTTTCTACTAACCTCGTTTTCATGCAGTCAGATCTTTTCTTACTTTTTCTATGCATTTTTTAGAGTTCTTAGGAGAATTTTGTATCAGAAATAAATTACAGACACATGTTCTAAGGTGTCAGAACAACACGACAGGAACTAGGAGTTGCTTTTCTCGTGTTTTATATCTTAATTTTGAAAACATTGATCTATAGATTTAGGACCAGACATGTACTTTTGTGGTAACTTGTCGCTTTTCTTTGTTTTTGGGATACACTATTGACCCAGTGACACCGTCCTATTTTATTCTTTGTACTTGGTGTTTTATTTACCTTGTTTCTATTGCATGCTTGTGTGCTTGAAATTATTTTCAGCTCTGTTCATCTTGTGATTTTGTCTGGCAATCATGCGGATCACTTTTTATGTAATATCATTTTCTAGTGTTAACTATGCCCGATTCTTATGTTTCACACATCGACATTGATACTTAACCTCTGAAAGATAAATAGGAAGTTGAGATATCACTAGCATGAAAAACTTAACACCGTTAGAGACTTCACAAGTATGTCATTTTCTACTCAAATGCAATCTATTCTATACCTAAGTTCTTATAGTGTGAATACCATTGACAACCTATATTTTTGAGAACAAGCACATTAAACCAAGATAATGATAATTTACACAATTATTATATTGTCCATATTAAATTAAGAGGTATGTAATGTGAATATGTAACCCTAAACCTTAAAGATGTAAATATATAAAAGCTGTTTGGTGTGTATCTAAATGCCCCATTTCTATATACACCACTTAATTCATATATATACTTACAGATCTAACACACCAACTTTCATACTCCCAAAACTTAAAATTCAAACATAACATTAAACCTAAAAAAATACATCAAACTAAATAACATAGACCTTTTGTATGTAAATATTTTTGAGAGATGTATATGTAAACTTTCACAAAATAAATAAATGGGCATTTGCATATATATGTATTTCTGGATAAGTTATAGTTCATTTCTTCTTAGTTCTAAAGAGATCAACATCCAACAATTAATGCAGAACTGCACACTCTAAATGTTTCAGATGTGAGCAGCAGTTCAGATTGTATATTTATTAAGAACATGCGCAGAAATAATGAGACGGAACTAAACAAGCAATTCTGACCCCAATACTGAAGAATAAATTTAGTTGGGTCTTTCTTTTCAACATTTATTTGCNCAATACTGAAGAATAAATTTAGTTGGGTCTTTCTTTTCAACATTTATTTGCCCACAGGTGGTCAGAGACAAACTATGATCAGAAAAATCCTGTAGGTTTAATAGGAAGAAATGTGTTCATTTCGATTTGTCATATGTAACGTGCTGTTGATCATTTTGGCCTCTTTCTTATGTTCAAGTTACTTATAAAATTTCACTTCAATAGACTTAGGGATGCCTGCCTTTGTTTTTGTTTTTTTTTTTTCAATATGTTTGTATGCTTGGTTTCCATGATAGGGCTGGTGTAGCCCCAGTGACCGACAAAATTAGAGAGAGTCATCTTAAATTTAGATGGATTGGTCACACTAAACATCGATCATCTAATGATCTGTTTTGGAGAGTAGATGTTTTAGATTCGCCTTATGTTAAGAAAGATAGAAGTAAACTTTGGAAGACTTGGGCTTATTGTATAAAAAATAATCTTAATTTATTAGAACTAAATGAAAATATGCACTAAATAGAAAGCAATGGAGAAAAATGATTCATGTAGCCGACCCCACGTAGTGTGATTAAGGCTTTGGTGGTATTGTATGCTTGTATGCTTGATTCAAACTAATATGTACTATATGATATATTAACATGGACGTTGTACTATATGTTTGGTTTGTTTGGTTTCAATTTTATTTCCTTACTTTCGAGTCTCCACATAAAATAAAAGGGATAATGACATACAAATCAGTCAAGTCATTGATATTTACAAATTAATCATCCATGTAATCTTCTTGAACCGCCGATTCAATGTATTTATAGGTGCCATGATTTAACAATTGAGATTTTGATAAAAATGAAAAATACTAATTAGATTTTTATCATAAATGTTGATATTTAAGAGAGAAATTAAAAAATGGATGAAAGATGGTTGCCTTTATGTAGTTGCCATATAATTCATAATTTTTTCCTGTTTTTATGATATATATATTTTTTATACATTAAAAATGCATTAATCTATTGTAAAAAAAAACTAATTAATTTATTTTAAGAATAAGAACCTTTAATTGAATTTATTTTTTAATTAAAAGTTGGAAAAATAATCAGTGAAAATGTTTCCTCGTTCGAAGCAACGGCGTCATTTTATTATTATTATTATTATTTTTATCCTGCGACGAGAATACAATTCTGCACTAAACTGTTCCCAATCCAGGAAATTAATTTGCCTCCTGCTGCAACCGATCTTCCCTCAAATTCAAGCAATTTTCTTGCCGGAGAAAATTACAATAAAATAGTTGCAGGTAGATTTAAGTAATCACCACACAATTTTTATCTATTTACGTATCTATCCCCATAACTTTAATTTTTGCCATTAACAAACAGAAAAATGAGCTGAGGCTTAACAGTTTTCTTGATAATTCTGATGTCTCACAATTTACAGGTTCAAAAAAAAAAAATTCTCTTTGCCTTTTTGTTAGAGTACTTTGTTGAGGGTCTCAACCCTTTCCAAAATATCATGAAAATTTCTCCTATTAAAAAATTTAATTAAGCTGTCTTTCGTTTTCTTATATAAAAAGTTCCCTTTGGGCTACATTAATAGTTAAGGGCTCGTTTGGGGCAGCTTATTTAATGCGGTGGCATTTTGAAAACGCATCTGATATGTTTGGGTAAACAGTGTTTTGACAACTTGTGCATTTTCAAATAGCATTCACACCACACCTATCTAGGTGCGGTGGTACCTTTTTGGCTTCGGTCTGGCTTTTCCATAAAAATAAAAATTTTGATATCTATTTAGTTTATCAGCAGATTATTTTTAATCAACTTATTGACAGATTGTTCAATAAGTTACAACTACTCCAAAAAGACCCTAAATTTGATTTTTAAGAATATTAGTAGTTAATAGTAGAGACTTTTGAATGCGTTTCTCAGGGTCTATTTTGGACAGCTGTAGCTTATTGAATAATCTGCTGATAAGCTGATTGAAAATACTCTGCTCATAAGCTATGTGCGGTAGCTATTACATTATTTTTCTGGAAAAGCCAGACCGCTGCCAATAAGCTGATAGGTGTGGTGTAAAAATATTGTTTTAAGCGTTTTGAAAACGCATATGCTCGCAGTTTACCCAAACAGGTCGGTGCGTTTTCAAAATACCACCGCACCAAATAAACTGCCCCAAACGGGCCCTCAATTTCCACCACGGGGCCTAGTTTTTTTTCTTCTTTTTGGACATATTCCGTAGTTAGTTAACCTATATACATTAATAAAGCTTTTTGGTCAGATTAGCTGACGCAATTTTATTCTTGTGGAATATTTGATTACTCAGCGAAGATTTGCTGACAACAAAAAATGGACTTGCAAAGTAGGGCTGAGAATTTAAGTCGGAGATTATTAACTTTCTGAAAATTAATATGAATTATAGCTCCGATCAAGCCGAGACAGGAGCTACAGTTTTGGATTAAAGTTTATTTCAAGTTCATTTTGAACTAAGTTACGAGTAAAAATTTTAGATCGAATTTATTTGAATCGATGTTGAGCCAACCCAATGCAGGTTAAAATCGGATCGTTAATATTCTTATTGAAGACGTTTTCATAAAATGTATTTCTCCAATAAACTGTGATAGGATAGTCCATATTTTCTTGCCTACTGTTTCCCTCATCTAGTAATTGCTTGCGTCTTTTTCTTTTTTTACCGAGCCGACCTCCACTGTATCACGGCCGTTGCCAGGACGTAATAATTTCTCCTACAAGCCGCTCTTGTTCGAGGTTTAGTAAGGGTTCGACCCGTGCCATTGCGGAAAAAAGCCGGGCCTACAACAAGTAGGCTGCGGACGGCTTAGCCATATGGCTGTGAATTTAGAGCATTGCATACAATTTGAATAGTACGTCTCAATTTATAGAGCATTGCATATAATTTGAAACAAAATTATTTTGTGGCAAATTTTAGATAAAATGGCAAATTGATGACCTAACAAAGCCGTCATTACATACCATCTAATTCATGGCCAAGTTGTGACGACTTCAATTGCAAATCTATCACAAATATGTAATTTTTGTCTCAATTTTATTATAAGTTGGTTATATTATTAAAGCATGAAAAAAAAATTCACTTCAAACATTAGGTTCAGAAAATGTCATGAATATAACGTTCGAAGTGACTTTTCATTTTGAGAATGAAAGTTAGATTTTTTATTGGATGATAAAGTGAGCACTTATGTCACATGACACATTTCCTCAGAATTTATTAAAAGGGGTAAAAGTAATCTAGTTAAAAGTTGTAGAGAAGATGATGATTCACTTGGAGACAAAATATGATACAAATATATCTGTGCAAGGGCTAGTGTAGGTGCAGTGACATATAATATTAAAGTGAGCAATGAATTATAAATTAAAGTTTGACCGATTAATGGTCTTTAACAGAACTAAATTTACTAAAATGTTAAACAACTAACTTGTATAGTAGTAGAACTAATGACAAAGTTGTAACCAAAGTTGATCAAATCTGATAATAATTTGCACATTGTAAAAGTAGTGAGCATTTTAGATAGCTCGAACAATCACAATCGGTTGAAAATTGACAGATTTTATTGCTGACTCGGATAAAGAGCGTGTCACAATCAACGAGCAAAGTTTGAGCCCAAAATTTTGAATCCAATTTCTTTCGGGTAGACCGCAGTTAAGCTCAAATTTAAAATATTAACTCCCTATTTGAGACTGTGAGGGTTGTCGAAAATCGATAAATTGTCTTAAATTTTTCTTGTTTTTTAGATCAAACATCATAGCTACACCAAATCTTACATTAATTTATTTCTTTCTCATTTCATTTTTCAAGTGCAAAGCTAATCAATAGTTTAAGCATTCTTATCTTTGAAAAGCCCATATTTGATTAACTGTACACCTCAAAATATGTTCTTAAACAAAAAAAAAAGGTTTCAATGTAAGAGTTTTCACGGCATCCTCCAATCTGAATTCTAATTATATTCCGAAAATGGAAATTTACTTTAAAATCTAATTTGTCAGCTAAAAAATCAAAATTCACTTTGAAATCTCATGTGCAATGCCAAAATGAGAATTGCAGTAATGAAAATTAGATTTCAAAGTGAATTTCTATTTTGGAACACACAAATTAGATTTTAAAGTGAATTTTTATTTTAAAAATGGAAATTAGACTTCCCAAAGGAAGAAACATTGAATATTATTTACATCATATGAAATATCTTCTTTTAAGAAAATATTTTGCGGCGTGCGATTAATCTCGTAAGTGATTGCAGTGACGAGAATAATTAGTTCTCTAATGGGCTTTATAGTTGGAAGCAAAATACAGAACAAACAATTTGTGAAAAATTGGCTGGAGTAGCTACAGTTACAAACAATATTAGAAATAGAAGTCTTAATGAATTTAACAATCTTCGACATACATAGCATAAATATGATGTTAAACGATCCGTTTTTGATCCAATCAAAGGTCTCATTCAAAAGAATTTCAGTCAAAAATAAATTTTCGAGAGATTGTCATTATTTTAGCTAAATCTATAGACATACACTACGTAATACATGTATATCATATACTATAAATGTCTTAATTTTCGTACATGTATAACTTAAATTTTACAAAAGCTAAGCCCAAAATTTAAAGACTCACCCAATGTGCAAAATCAAACTATGGATCGATCGTACTAAATTTCGATCTGATACAACATAGACCATTTATTGGCTTAAGCCTTAACTGAAGATAGGAAATTCTACTCTCAAATTTTTTGTAATTACATATCTAACAACTAACCCTTTTTTTTTTAAACATACAAGTTTACATGTACATGAAAAGTTGTATTAAAATGCTAAAATTTAGGTGTTAGCATATAGATACATAGGAATTTAGTGGTATTAAAATGTAAAATCTTTGACTGTCTAATTTTTTTCTACCACTAGAGCTATACCAGCTCTATCTATTGATATATTCATTACACATTTATCTTTTACAGCAACTAAAATAACAACAAGCCTTTATCCCACTAAGTGGGGTCACCTACAAGAATCTATTTTTCTCCATTGTGTCCTATTGAGTGTCACATTTTTATTTAATTCTAATACATTAAGATCATTTTTTATACAATATGCCAAGTATTTTTAGGTCTATCTCTGTCTTTCTTAACATAAGCTGAATCTAAACTTATACTTTTCTTCTAACCGAATCATCAGATGAAAGACATTTAAAGTAACAAATCCATCTAAAACAACTCTCTACAATCTTGTCCGCCACTAGAGCTACACAAACCCTATAATGAATATATTCATTTTGCATTTTGTCTATATGTGTCAAGCCACTCGTCCATCTAAGCATTCTCATCTCAGCAACTCTTAAATTTGTTTTATATTTCTCTTTTAAAGACCAACACTCTACGTTGTAGCGATATTTTTTTATCACACAATAGGTTGGATGTATTCCTCCACTTTAACCAACCAACTTAAAATCCACTAATTGCATCCTCATCTATATCTCCATCACTTTGAACTAGAGACCCAGGATATCTAAAACTTCACACCTTTTAATGTTTTCGATCACCCGTAGTTACAACTCTACTACTAGAGCTACTACTACTAAACTTTCATTTAATGTATTCAACTCTAGATCTACTCAAAAGAAGGCCTTTAGAATCCAATGTCAACCTTAATAATTTAAGTTTTTCCTAAACTCTTTCTCTAGTCATATCCACATGAAGGATATCACTACAAAAAGCATACACCAAGATACATCGTCTTGTAAATGTCTAGTAAGAGCATCCATAACTAAGCAAGAACACATGGGCTTAAAGTCTATCTCTGATGTAATCCAACTGAAATAGGAAAATATTAGGTCAAATCTCCTTCTAGTTGCTAAACGCTAAACCCTAAACGCATTCTTCAAAATAAATAAAAATAAAAAGGAAAATGAAGATGAGAAGTTACCTTCCTCGATAGTTTTGGGTAGGAGAAGAGCAAAAGGACGAGAAAATGGGAAGTTTCTAGTCACTGTAAGCCATGATCCATTGTTGTGTTCCCAACTAGCTTCTATTGTGACTATATCACAAGGGTTTTCAATTAAGCCAATGGTTTTAGATGAAACAAAGAGGGGGTGGCGGGTAGGGGTGTAAACGAACCGAACACGAACGAACAAAGCTTGTGTTTGTTTTCGGTTCGTTTAAAATTTAGTTTGTTTGAAATAAGCTCGTGTTCGTTTCTTAACGAACGAGCCGAACACAAACCGAACACGAGCTGTTCGCGAACGACGAGCCAGTTTGACATCCCTAATATTAATATATAAAAATAATATTATATATTAATTATATAACTTATATTATATAAATATACAATATCTATATTAGTATATTACTACTATAGTATATTAATATATTATTATTATTATTTTATTATATATTATAATTTATAAAATTTAATGTTTTAAAATATAATGAATTATATGTATATAATTATTTTATATTATTTTATATTTCAAACAATAATGATTCGAACACGAACGAACGCATCACTGTTCGTGTTTGGTTCGTTTAACTAACCGAACGAAAAAAAATGTTCGCGTTTGTCTCGTTTACTTATCGAACGAATCGAACACGAACTCATTGACGAACCGAACACGAACTGTTTGCGAACAACGAGCTTTTTTGACAGCCCTAGTGGCGGGACAAGCGAGGGTTTTGGAAAGACAAGCAATGTTAGTAAGGGCCTCAGGTAGAGAGGAGTAATGTAGGCAAGGGGGAGGACAACTTATAAACAACTTTCAGTTCGTCAGTTTTTAAAGCTATTACCGACGAAAATTCTCATCGTTTATTAAAAAAGTGCGTTGGTAACTGACGAAATTTGGTTGTCGATTAATATTTGATTATAATTGATGGTATTATGCATCTGTAAAAAATAAAAACATCGGAAAAAAATATTACTGTTGATAAGCGACGGTCTGTCCTATAGTTATGTCATCACAATAACTCATATCATAAATCGTCGCTAGACCGTTGGAAAATATAACATTTTTTTACGGTGTAAATTGAAGTTGTCTGTTGTCTTCGGATTTAGCATTTTTTCATGTAGTGTGACATGCATGTAAATGAATGAAAAAATTAGGAGTCGAGATATGTGAATACATACAAAATTGGGTGATCCGTATGTAAATGCCCCATATATATATATATATATATATATATATATATATATATATATATTCACATCTCACATACCCACTCTTTCTTTAATGTTCATTTTGGAAAAAATATCAGGTGAGGGTTTCACTTCGGTGAGAGAGACTCTCTTTCATTCATTTTTTTTCACACTTTAGTTCCACTTGGCGGGAGAGGNGTTGAGATATGTAAATACATACAAAATTGGGTGATATGTATGTATGTATGTACGTATATATTCACATCTCACATACCCACTCTTTCTTTAATGTTTATTTTGGAAAAAAAAATATTAGGTGCGGGTTTCACTTCGGTGGGAGAGACTCTCTTTCATTCATTTTTTTCACACTTTAGTTCAACTTGGCGGGGGAGGTTTTCTTACATCCTTAAAGTTGCTTAAATGCAATGAAGTCCCACTTTTGAGCACTATAGTTGTGTGGCCCGCTTGAAGGTTCTAGCTATTTAGCTCTAATTCCAGCCAAGCATGATTCAAACATTCAAGCTTGTATCAAGCCGAGCACAAATAAGTTTTTTTATGGGCTATCTCAAACATGAATCAAACACAAAAAAAATAATAATAATAAAAATAACTAGCCTAAAACAAATAAAGTCTTGCGCTCACCCAAGCCCGACTTATTTACACCCGCTCAGACATCAGACGAGCAAGAAAATTGTTCTAACATGTAAATATAAATATGTGAAATAATAACTAAATCTCAATCAATATCTGTTTTTCTTAACATTTGAACACTATTATCCATGCATACATATAACCACGTCCCTTTCCTTCATATTTATCCACCGCATATATTGTATTAGGAACACCATAAATATAGCAAAATTTAAAGCATGCTACAACATATGTACAGTTTATCAAAATAATATGATATTTTATTAAAATTCTTATACAGAGAATAGTCATTTATTGTCATGACAGGTCCGTGCACAAAATTTTTCCCTGCTCAATTGTGACGAACATTAATTTTGATATGCTTACGGTAGTTGAACAGTAGAAGGCCAATTTCCTCCCTCCTCCAAGTCCATTGAAAAGAAAGGTGCTGTTGGGCCTCTTCAGTCTTCAGTGCTCTTGCTAGCCGACACTGATCAATGCGGTACTTTTGACAAAATGGAGAGAGAAAGAGAACGATTGAACGCGACTGAGCAATATTTTTTTCCCCGAAATAAGATTTGTGATGTGGGGGAGCGCTCGCACATGTTAATGGACGCCACACACGTGTATAGAGAGGAAGAGAATTTAAATTTATCGTGTATTTGGGGCATCTTGTGCTTATTCAGATAAACAGTTTATCATGAAATTCCTCAACGTGCGTTTAATATAAAAACTCAATCATATTTTTTAATAAATTGTCGAAATATATTTTCTAAACGACGACGTTTTGAAAGTACCGCCTGCACTTATAATCTACGTCAAATGGGCCGTTACAAGTGAACGGGTAAGAGAAGAAGATTTCTATAGGTTTCTGTGAGGGTAAAACTAACTCTCCCTTTCACNAGAGCGCTCGCACATGTTAATGGACGCCACACACGTGTATAGAGAGGATAAGAATTTAAATTTACCGTGTATTTGGGACATCTTGTGTTTATTCAGATAAATAATTTATCATGAAATCCGACATACGTTTAGTGTAAAAGCTCAACCACATTTTCAGATAAATTGCTGAAATATATTTTTTGAACGATAAAATGACGTTTTGAAAATACAGCCCGCACTTATAATTAACCCCAAAGAAACCCTTACAAGTGAACGGGTAAGAGAAGAAGATTTCTATAGGTTTCTGTGAGGGTAAAACTAACTCTCCCTTTCACTTCCCATTACCGTCCCTCAGCACAAATTTTCTCATTTCTCTTTATAGGAATGGCTCCACTGCACTTTAGTTCCACAGATCATGGCATGGAAAACAGTTATGTTGAAGCTGAAGCACAAGAAGAAGAAGCGAATTCTCCCTCTTCTTCCTCTTCAAAATCTTTCTTTTCAAAAACGGTCTTCCTTCCCATCAGTCCATCTTGCTCTCTCTCAACCCACCATTTGTTTCCCTTTATGGGCACCTCAGAGACAAATGAAGTGCTTGAAGAAAATTTCAGCAGAGCAGATGCAGAAGAGGAGAACATAAATGAAAGCTTAGGGCAGTCCAATCTCTGCGCAAGAGGCCACTGGAGACCAGAAGAAGACTCCAAGCTCAAAGCCCTGGTTTCAATCTATGGCCCTCAGAACTGGAATCTCATAGCAGAAAAACTAAACGGCAGATCAGGTAAACAATTTAAATGACATTAAACACAGTTATTACAATGTAAACCTTCTCTTCATTTCCTTGTTTTTTTTTTTTTAATAAAGGTAAGAGCTGTAGATTGAGATGGTTCAACCAACTAGATCCAACGATAAATAGAAGTGCTTTCACTGAAGTAGAGGAGGAGAAGCTCATGGCTGCTCATAGACTCTATGGCAACAAATGGGCTATGATTGCAAGGCTATTTCCTGGTAGAACTGATAATGCTGTGAAGAACCACTGGCATGTTATCATGGCAAGGAAGTACAGAGAGCAGTCCAACGCTTTTAGGAGGAGGAAGCTAAGCCAAGCCATGGATAGACGACTCGAAGAAATTACTCCTAATCACCCCTTCTTCTCTTCTTCCATTGTTGATTACAGCTCTTCTTCTTTTCATCTCTTTCCAAATGGTGAAAATAACAGTCTTTTAAGCCACTTTGGAAGCTATACAGAAGAAAGGCCCTTCGATTTCTATTCTGGTATGTTTTACTTTTTTCTTGCTGTTCTTTTTCTAGCAATAGTGCAATACTTGCTTTTCTACCATTAGTTCTATGACGCCACTGATTTTGTTTGTTTCTTTTTGTTGGGTTTTTCATTAGTGATTGTTTTTTTAGGAAAGATAGGGTCAGAAAACTTTAATCCAAAATTTAGCTGATTAATTTTTTTCTTAAATTGTTGATTTATCTTAAAATGAATATAATATGCATAGAATTGAACAAAAATAATTATTTGATATTTATTTTGAAATTTATTTATTAATATTTAGATTCATTTGATAAAAGAAGTTAATCCATTCATTTTTTATCATTTTTTTTATCTCCGACTTTCATGAAGTGCATCTCTCCGTCTGCAACATCGGCTTGATAAACCCTACTAGTGAGATCTCTCTTACGTGTGTATGTGTTTGAATGGTTTCAGGCATGGAAAACCAAATATACTCTTAGAAATTTATGTAATTATTATTATTATTTTTGAAATCATACTAAATTCTTAGGTTTTGTTACTAAATCCTACCAAGTTTTAACAAAAACAATATTTAATATTGTTGGTGTGATTAAAAATATGATGCTGTTTTTTTATAAAATAAACAACATAATTAAAAATTTATATATATCTTTACTTACTAAAAATAGCCAATCAACCTTAATAAAACCTACTTTTCAACCTAATGCCATCCAAACATTGCAAAGAAAAGAAAGAAAAAAATAACAGTTTCATGACCCTAATTTAACAAGATCTTAACTCGTCCTACTCTATCGAAGGACATCCTAAAAGCACAAATAGCTTGGACAGAAGCTGTCTCCCGTTGCCCAAAAGTTCCTTTGCCACTTCATTAATTAATTACTGGAAACTCATCATTAATTTTAGAAGCTCACGCAAGGCTTTGCAGGCCAAAACCTCAGNTGCACAAATAGCTTGGACAGAAGCTGTCTCCTGTTGCCCAAAAGTTCCTTTGCCACTTCCATTAATTAATTACTGGAAACTCATCATTAATTTTAGAAGCTCACGCAAGGCTTTGCAGGCCAAAACCTAAGCCACGAAGACAAGACAAAAAACATCATTCCGAGGACTTCTGAAGCGCAAGGAGATCGTAATGAAGCCTTGCACAGCTTTTACTGTCATCAAGTTTCTAACTTGATCGAGATGACAGCTTTATCATCATCAGGAGAGGGAGGAGCAAGTACTGACTTGGTTGATCGGGTTAATAGAGAAGGAGGAGGCAGCGGTCTTATGGCGGCTTCTGTAGCTTCTTCTTCACCAACTTTTATTGATTTTCTCGGAGTTGGAGCAACTACATGATCCTGGAATGCTTGGGAGAGCAGCATGAGAGAGGAANCGGGTTAATAGAGAAGGAGGAGGCAGCGGTCTTGTGGCGGCTTCTGTAGCTTCTTCTTCACCAACTTTTATTGATTTTCTCGGAGTTGGAGCAACAACATGATCCTGGAATGCTTGGGAGAGCAGCATGAGAGAGGAATAGAGGGATTGCTGGTTTGTTTTAGATACGATTATGGGAATTAATTAAATAGTTCTTTCTTCAGTTTTATGTTTTATGTTTTGTTAAATTTGGAAGATATATTCATATTTTAGTTAGATAAATTTATATAATCTCTATCAGGATAGAATGATATTTGTTCCAAACTAAAATATATATATTCAGTAAAAAATCATAGAAGGTCCAAGACTTTTAGCTATATAATGAGAGAAATTTGTCCTTAAATGTTTTTTTTTAGCATGAAGTTCATATATTTTAAATATATTTATTTTTAAGATAATTTAGTTGAGTGTAGTGTAAATATTTTTTTTCATTATTTGAATAATTTTTTTGTGTGCTATATTGAATTAATTAAAATGCAATATTCCTATGACATATTGAGCGAAATTGATCAAACTGACATTTTATTATAGCTTTCAAGAAAATAATACGGCCAATTTATGTCATGAAAGCACCAAGGTATAAATGTTTATGATGAAGAATATATCAAATGCAAAAATGTTCAAATACGCCAGTAATTCTAATAATAATAATAAAACACCAAAATTTATGCCTGCGTTCATGGGAGGATATAGGAATTGAGCTTTGCAAAATTCAAGTGCACTATGATCAACATAATAAATCCAACAAAAACTAAGCTCAAAATCTCTTAAGAAAAGAAAATTAAAAAAACGTTAGGAGAGAGAAAATTTGATGAAATAAATAATGAACAATCCATGAATTTCATCGTCTAAGGAAACCTCGGTAGCCCTAACATCAAAAGAAGGAAACTCTAAGTTCTGAGATCCTATAAAAGTAGAGCTCATACAGGTCAGACTTATATCCGTCACATAAATGGCAAGGACGCCACCAGAAAAAAGAGAAAAGAGAGGTCAAACTTTAAACCTGAAAACACTCTCACAAAGGACTTACTTTTCATCTCAATTGGGGAAGCCTCTAACACACTAAGTGTGCTAGAAAACCACATAATAATAAAAACTTATGGTTGGCTAGTTGGGTGAAGAAACATGTGGGATTCTCCTCGGAACATTTGATATAATGCAATTGTCTAAACAAGTCTTGAGCATGGAGGCTCTATTAAATATGAATTGGGATATTGTTATGCTTTAAAAATCATTTTAAAATTGGCCCAAAGGCCATGCAGAAAAGTAAAGTGTTGTTTTTAAATAGTTGAAATATTTCAATCCTAAATATTAATTAGTCTTAATCTCTAACTATTAGGATTTTGAAAAGAGAAATTTTAGGTCCTTAAAAAGCTTAAATTACACTTTGCATGAGCAACCTAGATAAATTATAATCAAAAGGGGCGGGAACAAGTTATTACACACCATCAAGTAAATCAAGCCATGCATATAAATAATAAAAGGTCGGGTGTCGCTAGGTCGACAACATTTTCTAGAAAAACAAAAAGGCGATCAAGCTTCGCATAGCCAAGTCTAGTCCTAATGTTATATATGAAATATATAATTAAGTTAAAAGACACGAGCTGCTCCTTTGGTGCGTCAAGTACCTCAAAACTCATTCTCGTATATTATTTATGATACATAGTCCATAAAAACTCTAAAAAAGTACATACAATAGTCAAAAAAAGACTCACTCAACCTGTAACACAAAGGTTTATCACGGATTATATCATACAAGCGTATATCGAACCGTGTCTGATAAGAGGAGAGCTTAATAAAACCTGCATAAAAGGTTTTAGTATAAATCATAACAGCTCCTTCCAGTTGGGCATGACTCCCAACAATAAGACTGACCTAATCTACTAATGAGCAAGTTCACACCCAATAAACACAAAAAGATCACACAAAATGCTTGGTTAGGGCGCAAATCAAGGAATAATAGCTAGGACATCAAAAATCCTAACTACATCTCCCATAGAATCTACTTGATCATACTCAAGCGGATGGCCCCAACGCCCTCTACTCTCGTCAGGTCGGGTGAGCAAGGCAAATTATTTGGTTTTACAACAGTTGGTATCATTCCTGAGCAATTGGCCACCTAGCCCAACGAGCCCCCTATCCGATGGCCACTCAGTCTAATTATACCCAACCAAGATCATCCAACCTAATGGCAGCTCAACAAACTAATAGCCCGACCTAATAGCAGCCAGGTCTCTTCGGTCGGACACCCGTGAGCCCTTGGGCTATATTTATGCATAGACTAAAATAACCCTGTGACCAAAGAAAAATATGTTGAGATTTTCATACCTATTTTACACTGTTTTAGATGATATTGCACTTTAAAGAAATATATTTTTGATGTTTTATTGCAGGCATAAGGAATTATGATCATTGGAGCAAAAAAATGCAAAAAAGAGTGAATTTGGAGTGAAAAAGACCAAAATGTGAAGAATTGAACTAGGGCGCCGACGACGAGCCCAACGACGCCGACAACGAGATTTTTCGTAGACTCATATCAATTAATTTAGAAAGCCCGCCAACGGCGCCCTCGAGCCCGCCGACGATGAGATAAGTAGTTAATTCAAAAGGTGCATTGAATGTAGACTATTTTTTGAGGGATGCTTAGACAACTCTTGGGAAAACTCTTCTACATCTTTAAAAGAAGATTTTGGCCGAAAATTGGAGGCACTTGAGGCCCTGAAGGAGAGAGTTACAGGTGTTAGAGAGGTTCCAATAGTGTGTAGAGTTAGATTGTGAGAAATTCTTCGAAAGATTGTAAGAGTGGAGGGAAAGTGAGAGATTTCTTCCTCCTTGCCGCTCCGAAGAAGAATTCTGTGTGTTGTAAAGAAAGGAAGAGATTCAGAGGAACTTTGAGGAGTTTTCTTGGGGAGGAATTAGAGATAAGTGTTAGTTATTTGTTGTAGTTTGTATGACTTTGCTTTTATATATGAATTCTGAGTTTTGTTGTGTCTTCCCCATGAGTTCTGAGTAGTTTTCTCTATCTTTCTCATTGTCTTGAGATTTGTGAAATGGTGATTTGAATTGGTTCAGCCATGAAAATGTTAAAGAAGTTGTGATAATCTTTTCACTTTGATCTTAATTTACTTTCAANTTTGGGTGCTAAAGTGTAGATGTTAGCCCTCGGGCGAGGGGAACGTGGGAGCTCCAAAGTGAGAGCCGGTATCCTCCCAGCCTAGCCGCAGATTCAGAGTGTAGATGTTAGCCCTCAGGTGAGGGGAACGTGGGAGCTCCGAAGTGATAGCCGGTATCCTCCCAGCCTAGCCACAGATTCAGTAAAAAAGCGTAGGATTAGTCAATGTTCTTTATGCCTGGACCAAAGGGTAAAGAATAAGTATGCTCCAATTTAGCAGGGGAACGTGTGAGCTCCGAAGTGAGAGCCGGTATCCTCCCAGCCTAGCCGCAGAATCAGTAACCAAGCATAGAGATCCGAAGTGAGAGCCGGTATCCTCCCAGCCTAGCCGCAGAATCAGTAACCAAGCATAGGATTGTTGCTGGTATCCTCCCAGCCTAGCCGCAGATTCAGTAACCAAGCATAGGATTAGTCAATGTTCTTTACAGTATCCTCCCAGCCTAGCCGCAGATTCAGTAAACAAGCGTAGGATTAGTCAATGTTCTTTATAACTGGACCAAAGAGTGAAGAATATGATTGCTCCTATTTGGCACATACAATATTTAATGCATCTCATTCCTTTACACCTGGACCAAAGGGTAAAAAATATGTATGCTCCTATTTGACACAATACAATTTGAACTGATTCACTTTATCCATTTAATATAATTTCTTGACAAGAATAAAGATGTTTTCTTATATATTGAATATCAAATTAGAAACTTTGTTAGTATAATTAGTTATTTAAGAGTTATCAAAATTACATATTTATTTCAATTGCCTATTAGTATAGATAAGCAATTTGAATTATATTGTTGTGATTAAGTATTGCTTTTCTAAAATCTTAGTTTGTAGTCATAAGCAAATTGAATTCCATTGTTGCGATTAAGTATTGCTTTTTCTAAAATCTTAGTTTGTAGTTCTAATAAGCAATTTGAATTACATTGTTGTGATTAAGTAACTATTAGTGACAGATAAGCAATTTGAATTCCATTGTTGCGATTGAGTATTGCTTTTCTAAAATATTTATTTCAATTGCTTATTAGTGACAGATAAGCAATTTGAATTCCATTGTTGCGATTAAGTATTGCTTTTCTAAAATCTTAGTTCATAGTTCTAATATTACCTCCTTGTGGGATCGATATCTATGACTCCATTAAAGCCATATATTACTTGAGCGATACGTATACTTGCATTGATAAGTGTGACTTTACCATTATTGAATATTTTATATATACATCTTTATCGAATCAATAACCATTATTAAGTTTTTGGTGTCGTTGCTAAGAAATTAAATCATCTAGCAACACTATTAAATACTTGTATTTTTAAGCATATATAAAGTCGATGTCACCCTGTTTTACTTACATTTACTGGGGATATAATATATAATTGTATATCCCCAATTCTAATAAATAGGGGTCCTTTTTATTAATAAAAGTTATGCAATTTTGTTGTTCACAACTCAGCACTCTGCTCTCTCNTGAAGCAACGGCGTCATTTTTTTTTTATTATTATTTTTATCCTGCGACGCGAGTACAATTCTGCACAAAACTGTTCCCAATCCAGGAAATTAATTTGCCACCTGCTGCCACCGATCTTCCCTCAAATTCAAGCAATTTTCTTGCAGGAAAAAAAAATACAATAAAATAATTGCAGGTAGATTTAAGTAATCACCACACAATTTTTATCTATTTACGTATCTATCCCCAAAACTTTAATTTTTATATCCTTGCCATTAACAAACAGAAAAATGAGCTGAGGCTTAACAGTTCTCTTGATAATTCTGGTGTCTCGCAATTTACAGGTTCTAAAAAGAATTGTCTTTGCCTTTTTGTTAGGGTACTTTGTTGAGAGTCTTAACCCTTTCCAAAATATCATGACAATTTCTCCTATTAAAAAAATTAATTAAGCTGGTGCTTGTTTTCTTATATAAAAAGTTCCCTTTGGGCTACATTAATAGTTAAGGGCTCGTTTGGGGCAGTTTATTTAGTACGGTGGCGTTTTGAAAACACACCTAGTCTGTTTGAGTAAACTGTGTTTTGGCAACTTGTGCATTTTCAAATATCGTTCACAACGCACCTATCTAGGTGCGGTGGTAGCTTTCTAGTTTCAGTCTGACTTTTTCATAAAAATAAAAATTTTGATATCTACTTAGCTTATCAGCAGATTATTTTTAATCAACATATCGGCAGATTATTCAATAAGCTATATCTGGTCCAAATAGACCCTAAAATTGATTTTTTTAGAATATTACGAGTTAACAATAGAGACTTTTGAATGCATATCTCAGGGTCTATTTTGGGCAGCTGTAACTTATTGAATAATCTGCTGATAAGCTGATTAAAAATAATCTGCTCATAAGCTAGGTGCGGTAGCTATTACAAAGTTTATTTTTTTGGAAAAGTCAGACCGCTGCCAATAAGCTGATAGGTGCAGTGTGAAAATACATAAGCTCGCAGTTTACCTAAACAAGTCATGTGCGTTTTCAAAATGCCACCGCACCAAATGAGCTGCCCCAAACGGGCCCTCAGTTTCCACCACGGGCCTAGTTTTTTTTCTTCTTTTTGGACATATTCCGTAGTTAGTTAACCTATATACATTAATAAAGCTTTTTGGTCAGATTAGCTGACGCAATTTTATTCTTGTGGAATATTTGATTACTCAGCGAAGATTTGCTGACAACAAAAAATGGTCTTGCAAAGTAGGGCTGAGAATTTAAGTAGGAGATTATTAACTTTCTGAAAATTAATATGAATTATAGCTCCTATCAAAATAAATGAGCCGAGTTAGGAGCTACATTTTTGGATTAAAGTTTATTTCAAGTTCATTTTGAACTAAATTACGAGTAAAAATTTTAGATCGAATTTTTTTGAATCGATTTTGAACCAATTCATGCTGGTCAAAATCGGATCGTTAATATTCTTATTGAAGACGTTTTCATAAAATGTATTTCTCCAATAAACTGTGAGAGGATAATCCATATTTTCTTGCCTACTGTTTCCCTCATCTAATAATTGCTTGCATCTTTTTCTTCTTTTACCGAGCCGATTTCCGCTGTATCACGGCCGTCGCCTTGACGTAATAACCTCTCCTATGAGCCGCTCTTGTTCGAGGTTTAGTAAGGGTTCGACCCCGTGCCATTGCGGAAAAAAGCCGGGCCCACAACAAGCAGGCTGCGGACGGCTTAGCTATATGGCTGTGAATTTAGAGCATTGCGTATAATTTGAATAATAGTACGTCTCAATTTATAGAGCATTGCATATAATTTGGAACAAAATTTTTTGTGTGGCAAATTTTAGATAAAATGGCAAATTGATGACCAAACAAAGCCGTCATTACATACCATCTAATTCATGGCCAAGTTGTGACGACTTCAATTGCAAATCAATCACAAATATGTAATTTTTGCCTCAATTTTATTATAAGTTGGTCATATTATTAAAGCATGAAAAAAAAAAATCACTTCAAACATTAGGTTCAGAAAATGTCGTGAATATAACGTTCGAAGTGACTTTTCATTTTGAGAATGAAAGTTAAATTTCATATTAGATGATAAAGTGATCACTCTTATGTCACATGACACATTTCCTCAGAATTTATTAAAAGGGATAAAAGTAATCTAGTTAAAATTTGTGGAGGCAATGATGATTCACTTGGAGACAAAATATGATACAATATATCTGTGCAAGGGCTAGTGTTGGTGCAGTGACATATAATATTAGATGGAGAAGTTTTAATGAATTATAAATTAATGTTTGACCGATTAATGGTCTTTGACAGAACTAAATTTACTAAAATATTAAACGATCTAACTTGTATAGTAGTAGAACTAATGATAAAGTTGTAACCAAAGTTGATCAAATCTGATAATAATTAACACATTGTAAAAGTAATGAGCATTTTATATAGCTCGAACAATCACAATCGGTTAAAAATTGAAAGATTTTATTGTTGACTCGGATAAAGAGCATGTCACAATCAACGATCAAAGTTTAAGCCCGAAATTTTGAAACCAATTTCCTTCGTGTAGACCGCAGTTAAGCTCAAATTCAGAATATTAACTCCCTATTTGAGACTGTGAGGGTTGTTAAAAATCGATAAATTGTCTTAAATTTTTTCTTATTTTTCAGATCAAACATCATAACACCAAACCTTACATTAATTTATTTCTTTCTCATCTCATTTTTTAAGTGAAAAGCTAATCAATAGTCTAAGCATTCTTATCTTTGAAAACCCCATATTTGATTAACTGTACACCTTAAAATATGTTATTAAAAAAAAGGTTTCCATGTAAGAGTTTTCATTGCATCCTCCAATCTGAATTCTAATTTTATTCAGAAAATGGAAAGTCACTTTAAAATCTAATTTGTCAGCTCAAAAATCAAAATTCACTTTGAAATCTCATATGCAATGCCAAAATGAGAATTGCACTAATCAAAATTAGATTTCAAAGTGAATTTTTATTTTGGAACACACAAATTAGATTTTAAAGTGAATTTTCATTTTGAAAATGAAAATTAGACTTCCCGAAGTAAGAAACATTGAATATTATTTACATCACATGAAATATCTTCTTTTAAGAAAAAATTTTGCGGTGTGCAATTAATCCCGTAAGTGATTGCAGCGACGAGAATAACTAGTTCTATAAAGGGCTTTATAGTTGGAAACAAAATACAAAACAAATATGTTCGTGAAAGGGTGGTTGGAGTAGCTACAGTTGCAGACAATATTAGAAATATAAGTCTTAATGGATTTAACAATCTTCGACATACATAGCATAAATATGATGTTAAACGATCCGTTTTCGATCCGACCAAAGGTCGATTCAAAAGAATTTCGGTCAAAAATAAATTTTTGAGAGATTGTCATTATTTTAGCTAAATTTATAGACATACACTACGTAATACATGTATATCATATACTATAAATGTCTTAAGTTTCGTACATGTATAACTTAAATTTTAAAAAAGCTAAGCCCTAAATTCAAAGACTTACCCAATGTGCGAAATCAAATTATGGATCGATCATTTTAAATTTCGATCCGATACAACATAGATCATTTATTGGCTTAAGCCTTAACTGAAGATACAAAATTCTACTCTCACTTTTTTTGTAATTACATATCTAACAACTAACCTTTCTTTCTTTCCTTTTTTTAAACATACAAGTTTACATGTACAAGAAAAGTTGTATTACAATGCAAAATTTAGGTGTTAGCATATAGATACATAGGAATTTAGTGGTATTAAAATGTAAAACCTTTGACTGTCTAATTTTTTTCTACCACTGGAGCTATACCAGCTCTATCTACTGATATATTCATTACACATTTATCTTTTACAACAACTACAACAGCAAAAAGCCTTTATCCCACTAAGTGGGGTCACCTACAAGAATCTTTTTTTCGTCGTTGTGTCCTATTGAGTGTCACATTTTTATTTAATTCTAATACATTAAGATCATTTTTTATACAATATGCCCAAGTCTTTTTAGGTCTATCTATGTTTTTCTTAACATAAGCCAAATCTAAAACTTATACTCTTCTAATTGAATCATCAGAGGAACGACGTTTAAAGTGACAAATCCATCTAAAACGACACTACAATCTTGTCTGCCACTAAAGCTACACAACCCCTATAATGAATACATTCATTTTGCATTTTGTCTATATGTGTCAAGCCACTCGTCCATCTAAGCATTCTCATCTCAGCAACTCTTAAATTTGTTTTATGTTTCTCTTTTAAAAACCAACACTCCATGTTGTAGTGTTATTTTTTTTTCACACAATAGGTCGGATGTATTCTTCCACTTCAACTAACCAACTTAAAATCCACTAATTGCATCCTCATCTATATCTACATCACTTTGAACTAGATACCCAAGATATAAAAAACGACACACCTTTTAATGATTTCGATCACCTGTAGTTACAACTCTACTACTACTAAACTTTCATTTAATGTATTCGGTTCTAGCTTTACTTAAAAGAAAGCCTTTAGAATCCAATGTCAACCTTCATAATTTAAGTTTTTCCTAAACTTTTTCTCTGGTCGTATCCACATGAGGATATCACAACAAAAAGCATACACCAAGATACATCGTCTTGTAAATGTCAAGTAAGAGCATCCATAACTAAAGCAAAAACACATGGGCTTAAAGTCGATCCCTGTTGTAATCCAACTGAAATACGAAAATATTAGGTCAAATCTCCTTCTAGTTGCTAAACGCTAAACCCTAAACACATTCTTCAAAATAAATGAAAATAAAAAGGAAAATGAAGATGAGAAGTTACCTTCCTCGATTGTTTCGGGTAGGAGAAGAGCAGAAGGACGAGAAAATGGAAAGTTTCTAGTCACTGTAAGCCATGATCCATTGTTGTGTTCCTAGCTAGCTTCTATTGTGACTATATCACAAGGGTTTTCAACTAAGCCAATGGTTTTGGATGAAACAGAGAGAGCGTGGCAGGACAAGTGAGGGTTTCAGAAAGAGAAGCAATGTAAGTGAGCGCTTCAGGTAGAGAGGAGTAATGTAGGCGAGGGGGAAGACGACTTATAAACAACTTTCAGTTCGTCAGTTGCCAAAGCTATTACCGAAGAAAATTCTCATCGTTTTTTAAAAAATGCATTGGTAACTGATGAAATTTGGTTGTCGATTAATATTTGATTATAATTGATGGTATAATGTGTCAGTAAAAATTAAAAAAACATTGGAAAAAATATTACTGTTGATAAGCGACAGAATGTCATATAGTTATGGCATCTCAAATAACCTATATCATAAATCATCGCTAGACCGTCAAAAAATATAACATTTTTTTACGGTGTAAATTGAAGTTGTCTGTTTTGTCTTCAGATTTAGCACTTTTTCATGTAGTGTGGCATGCATGTAGATGAAAAAAAATAGGCATTGAGATATGTAAATACATACAAAATTGGGTGATACGTATGCAAATGCTATATATATATATATATATATATATATATATATATATATATATATATATATATATATATATATATATATATATATATATATATA